>VMBQ01007774.1:0-37198 GCA_007657795.1 Dreissena rostriformis | reverse complement strand
GTAATTTGTATCTTTTACTCCCAATATTGCTGCTTCTTCCTGTAGGTGCGCGATGATGATCTGAAATATAAACTTTATGATGCTATATTCTGAAATCGTTTTTTGTATAAAGAAGGGATGTAGTTGATGCGTGTTAGTAATTTCATTTCATCGTGCCTCAAAAAGTTGTAACTCTGTTGCTCTGGTCTCCTTTCAACCATTGAGTAATAAAATAGTAATTAAATTGAATGCGTTTTAATTCCCTTTTATTACTGTTTAATTTGAGTTGCAATGCTATGAGGTTAAATTTTATTTACACTTATATGTATCATGAATATTGCTGGGCCAAGTGTGAGGTTGAGCGCTCATTAACTGGTTTAAACCCCCAATGCTTAGCATTGACCGTTCCAAGGCGGTGACCCCAGCTTTATTCTACTATGTGTATATGTTGTTTCGTTTTGTGCCGTACTGTACCGTTTTGGCAATTGGTTCCTTGCCATAAATAAAGGACCACAGTGGTGTGTATGATAAAACTGCAATACTGCTACAGCTTCTGGAGTTTCACTTCATATTGTGATTTATTATTTTAAAAGTTGATATATTAAATGTTATTCATATATTCTCGATTTCAAAGATGCGCGAGCTGGTTTTATGGAAGTTGCATGCATAAAAACAATGCACTTTGATAAACAACTCAGTAATAAAAATGATATGAGTTTCAGAAAAAATGACACATCGATAATGTTTAACACATGGGATGAGTTATCCAAACAAGCACATGAAAACAATATGGTAGAGAAGAAAGAGACATTTCATCTTCAAAACAGCCCAACAAGTGATGGCCTACGGCGACAAACATATTGCGAATTCAATGGAGGCGTTTCTTGTGAAGCAATAGTTACGACAATAACACAATCCATATCGTCTTTATATTATAGGGAGTATAACCAGATAAAAGTGTTTGAGAAAGCAAGATCAATCAATCGTAAACTCTCCAAAAAGTGGATGTTAGCAAAATCTGATGTTTACTATTTCGGACAAAGGTAAAAGCAATGATATAGAACCGACAAATCGAAGAAGTAAGGCATGTCAATGCAATACCCTGACAATCTCAGACAAATGGATCAAATGGCATGTGGTCGAACGCGACAATTTTCAAACCGTATCTCAGCGGGTTGAATACCACGCTAAGAAATCTTAAAATGACAGAAACTCAGAACTGCAATAATTTGCCAAAGAAGGCTTTTGCGGATAATAACACCACTTCGATTTCGACAATGGTGCTTTGCACGTATGATGTGAACAAACCGGTCACCTTCACTGTTGACGAATCTATATTTGGCCTTTGAGCCGAAAATATACAGGAAAAATGTTTTAGCCTACACGTCGAGGGCACTTTTGTCGACAGAACCAAATACGCGCAAATAGAGAAAGAGATATTGGCAGAAGCATTTGGTTGTGAGTAATTGCTCAATGGCTGCATGGAAAGAAAAACTTCGAAGTCGAGTCGGACCATTAGCCACTAGGACTCATTCTTAAGAAAGCTATTCACAAGACTCCACTGAATAATTGTGGATTTAAATTAAAATACAAACGGGACCAGTTTGATCAAAATGATACGATGACAATTAAAGAAGCAGCTTAAACCCAAGCGGTTGAAAAGTTTAAAGTTAATGCTGAAGTAATCAATCGCGGCTGGCCAGATAATAACAGTTAATAAGTCATCATAACATCTTCAACGTTACACAAACATATGCATGGCCTATCCAAGAAGGCTGTCCAAATCGGGAGAAATATCATCAAATAGTGCTCAACATCAGATGACAATATCCACATTTCGTTGTTGGATCTTCACAACACTCCTCTCGAAATTGCAATCGGATCGTTATTGAAGCGTGTCATGGTTCGTCGTGCAAGTATGCTTATATAAAAACCGGAAAAACCTGAAACCAACCGTGCTAAAATGTCTCTTTAGAACAAGAAGACTGCAGGGAAACACAAACGTTCGACCACGATCAACTCACTAAGGCCAACCCTTTAAACAACAGACGTGTACGAAAAAACATCCAATTGGGATCTCAATCAGCCGAANTTCAACATGAACGTTGTCAAACTGGCTTCTGAAACGACAATTATATATATGTAAGCAGGTAAAACTAATTGAGATTTCCTCAAGACAATTAAGTATGCGTTCCCAGTGCATATATTTCAGTACATGTATACTAAAAAGTGTAATATAGCATATTTAATTATCTATATTAAATGTGTAATATACATCTTATGGCCTAATATTTACTAGAATCAGCGGAGAGCGACAGTCACCTTTTACTTGGTTTTGATCGCCTCCTTCTCATTGCGATCATTACGACCACTATAACTATTGCGATGACCACAATACCCCCAACAGCACCACCAACTGCTGGCCAGATGAACCCAGACTTAATCACTGAAATCAGATATGCAACTTATTTACTTAATTGTGAACATTATTTTAAATTAGTAGATTGTTTTTGGATTATGTAAACATCATTTCCAAAGGGTACATTTTTTTTGGCATAATATATGTTTTAGAAATATTATCTTTTTAAAGAAAACTGAAACAAAAGCAGTGACTTCCTTACGTTTTGCCATACATAGATCGCCAGTAAAGCCTTCTGCACAGCCTGAACATTTGCCATGTATATGATGACACATGCCATAACATTTGCCACATGGTTCTGAACAATTGTCTCCAAAGAAACCGGCATCACAGGCTAGAAAAGTGAATATCAATTTTGTATATTTATTCATTTTAAAAATAGATTGTTTTAGTTGTTAAACAGAAATAATTTAAAAACAAAAGAGTGAATAAGAAGAGTGGAAATAGGCATGACGCAATTAAAATAATTTGCTTTGGCACAGTCATGTCATTATAATACTTCTATAAACAAACATTTCACCTTTCCCATTGATATTAACTTTCATGACACCACTTTTGTCATACACAATAAAGACTACAAACGAAGGCCAACAAGCGTTTTCTATCAGAAGTAAAACTTTAATGAACATTAAATCATACATATCTGACTCCGTTTCAACAATACAAATATCAGAAGTTGTTTTCACAAAATAGGTCCATGTTACATTTTAAATACTATCAGATATATGCTGTCAAAATTACCTGGCCACCCACCACTGCTTTAAATTATTGTGTAATTCGAGAATACAAAATGTATAATCAAGTAGTTGAACGACACATCAGTCACTTGTCCAAAGAGAAATTATATTTAAACAACAATTCAAATGTTATCGCATACACGTTTTTAGCTACAGTTCTATACATATACAATTTACCGTTGAAGCAACTACATCGCCTTTTTTCAAGTAAGTCTACAAGGATGATATTTTCTAACCGAAGAATCATTAAAATAAGACAAACTAACACGAACGAACTTAATAACATCGCTCTTACAGTAAATTCGGTAAAATTAGCCAAACAAGACAGCTTATATGTCATAAGTAAAACGGCAAGCGCAAACACAGGTTTTGAGTTTTGCTGATCATGATCTACACTGTAACGCATTCCGACCACACAAACGATAAATAAGCAAAGGTTAACTACGTTTACAAAGCACAGCCATCTGCCAAACGTTTGCACTGGGCACTTACATTTATAAAAAATATATATGTTTCGATTTACTACGCGTCTTTTATATTAAGTGTTAATGTGACAGACTTATTGGCATAATTCTGACATTCAGTTTAACCATTCAACCAAAGATCGTTGTAAACGAAGAAAGATCTGGTTACAAGAAGTTTATAAAGAGTCAATTAATATTCGATAGTTCAAGTGAGAGTACTGAAAATCGGAATCAAAATTACACATACCCTTTTTGCACAGAGAATCTTTAAATCCTGCGGCACATCCATCTGGACACACACCGGAAGTCTTATTACAGGCAGCGTTGTTAAAACATTGACCACATCTGGTCAGACAGCCCTGGCCGTACGATCCGTTTTCGCAGGCTGTTTGAACAAAATTATATAGAAAACATCGCTGATTAAACAATATAACGACGTCTTAAACTAAACTTGATGTAACGTTTCGATTTTTCATCAACCAACACGTTTGCATAAAACATGCATGTGAAGAAAACACATTGCATGATAGCTTTTCGGAAAACACCGATACAAACATATTTTGTGTATGTCATTTATGCCAATAGAAATAAACAGAAAATTGGTTCTGGTATTCTGCAAAATAACAAAAGTTTTCCTAAAATATTGACTTTATGTTTTATCCTTCCTCTGTCGCAAACAATGACCTAATTAAGCAGTGACCGAATAAACTAGTTTATCTCAGGCAGTAGATCATGTTACCGTGATAAACTGTCAGTACGTATTCCTTCGCGCCGATTAACATGTTCTAGTATTTGACCTTTGAAATTTATTTCCGTCATCTGCAATTGATTTTATTTTGCAATGATAATAGACATCCGGCCCTACTCTTTGTTATCGTACATACACTTTCCGTACTTTTTGTATTGATATAGCAATATATGACGTATCTCGTGTAATGTAATTTCTTCGACGAAACACACCACTTTAACCTAGACTCTCTGGATTTTAAGGACAATTCGGACGTGGTGATTTATTTAACAATACAATATGTTTAAAAGCATCGAATAAATCCACACCGTTTTTCTGATTGCGTGTTTGTCATGTATAATTGAAAACTTCAATTATAGGAATAAAATAAATCGCTCTGACCGGTCATTCGATTTCGTAAATCATTGGTCAGAATGGTTAGCATTCGATACAAACGTTTCCAACAAATAGTGTAGTTTAAAATAAAAGTAGATAAATGGATGGAAGAACGGAAAATGGAAATTCGTATCGTTGTAATTTAGTTGTTAAAAGCATTGGAATAAAGTAGTCATTGAGCCTTTGAGATAAGAGTGTCGTTTACTACATTTTGTGTTTTGATGACTCGTCTTAAAACTTTAAGAGTGTAATTAATCTAATCTACTACGGGTTTCAGTTGCAATCAATAGTTTGATTATTCCAATTGTGTGCTACGTTTTATTATCATTATTTTCATTTATTTCGTAGATGTGTGGCTTTATTGTATTTATCGCCGTAAGCAAAGACTGAATGTGGACGCCATTTGGTTCAGTATAAGCCGCGCGATATGATTCGTTTCAGATATAAACGTCAAATAAAATTGAGGTTTTGTTTTACTGTTGCATATTTTTTTCAATTTCTAACAATAGACATATCATATGCTCGATTCGTTTTTTGTTTTTCTTATCATATTTTCAATAGGAAAGTATTTAAAGAAACAGTTCGGTCGTCAGGAATGTTGTGTACATGTAGGAGGCCCGACCAAAATAATCATTGTGTTATGTCAATTAATCATTTGTCTTTGATAACATGTGTTAACGGCATTATTTAAAATGAAGAACGATAAATCGAATACATGGTTGGTTTCGACATGGAACTTTCATTCATCAATATCCAAGTATAAGATATTACAATTTATTTATATTTAAAGATACATTACCAATGTCTTCAATGATAAAATTAATTATTGTATGTCCTATAAATGAACAAAATGTCGTTGGTTGAGACAAGCACACAAGCAAAATTGCCCCACAATCGGACAGTTATGTTTTTTATGGACTGAAATCAGTTTCAACCTCGACATTTATATGACTAGAACTATATAATCTCTGTTGAGATAACACATAGACAACATGTCATTCTAAGGATGTGTCACTTATACAGCCTCTAGAGTGGTTACCATGTACAATGTTTAATACGACATATCGCGGCAATAATAGCTTCCTATGATTAGATTAAACTATACATATTTTAATAAACTGAGTTATAACAGGACTTTGGTATATTATGGACAAAATGAAGACAAACAGACACATTCTTATCTTGATCTGTTGCAACCAATTGTGAGGATAAAATTTTTGAATAAACGTATTTAATGAAACTTATATGGTTAATTTCTTGGCACATAATCATGAAAAAAGTTTGATAATTAAACACATTCCCAAACATAACCATGTATATGTTAATATGTAAACATTATATTAGTTTAGGGGAGACAATTCTAGTGGAGCAAATCAGTTAGCCAGTAGGTAACAAAGGTTATCTCTCCTGCACAATAGGCTGCACAAATCAATAGTCCACTTGAGAATATTTCTAGATCGAGTGGGAAGATAAGATTCAGCTCTTGACATAATGCATATAGGCCGGGAGCTCAAGTAGGATTCAAGTGAAACAGTTATTGTTGTTTAATTGGTTTAAGCGCTATATGACTTTTTTGGAAAATAATTCAATGACCTGAAGTAATGGGAATATTTATTTTGAGAAATTCAATATGATAAGAAATGTGGGTTGTTGATCATGTTTCTGAATCGATAATAATCATCATCATCATCATCATCATCATCATCATCATCATCATCATCATCATCATCATCATCATCATATCATCATCATCATCATCATCATCATCATCATCATCACCATCAACATCGTCATCATCCTCCTCACCATCATCATCATCATCATCAACCTGTGTTAAAATGTTTTTTTAAGCAAAAAATACAAGCGAAACGAACACATCCAATGGCAACTCTATGTTTCGACAAACCAAACCCATTTTCAAACTCAGTTACGATAACATACAAACACATATTTTATGAAAGTTTCACGAAGGACATGTTGTACATGCGACATCTAGAGTGTTAATTAGGTTTTAATACAGCCGTACAAGGAAAACGTTTCCGCCCCATGTCTGCAATGTTTTTTCTACTGACCGGACCCATTTTTCAACTTGGCAAGATATCATTAGAAAACATCTTATGAGCAAGTTCCATAATGATTGGACTAAACTTGTGACTTCTAAAGAGTTAACAAGCATTCACTATATCATGGTGGCCATGGTTTACAACGAGCCGAAACCGTTTTGGAACTCAGCTGAAGATATCATTAGAACAAATGTTCTGACAAAGTCTCATGAAGATTATACTAAAATGTAACTTCTAGAGTGCTACCGAGTTTCACTATATCCATAAAAGGCAACCTTCCCCGCCCCCTGACAGCCATGTTTGTCAAAATACCGGAATCATTTTCAAACGTAGTTGACATATCATGAGAACAAATGTTCTGATCAAATTTCGTGAATAAATCAAACAACTACGCCGTCTTGTTTCATTGAACAATCAACGTTTACAATGATGATATTACCCCGCCGAAATCTTATTAAAATAAGGCAAACAATACGATAAATAATAATAGAAAGCAAAGTCGAACGTGTTCGTATATGTTTGTAGTATACAGATCTGCATTAATTAACACTGATAAATTCGGACGTGTTTTATGAACACATGTTTAAATACAGTGATTATTTATGAAAGGTGTTGTTTTCGTTGATATGTTCCCTTGTAAAAACCATTTTGTGGCGTTTTCTGTTTCTTTTTGTTTCTTTTAAATGTGATTTCGGCATTTTAAAACGGGCAAGTTCGCACTAGTATGCACAAACTAAGGGTTCTAATTTAACAGTGCACATCGGCCACTTATATCCGGGTTCACATCCCCCTAGACACCCGCCGGAAACCTTGTTACATGCCACCTGGTTCTTACAATTACCCCACCTGTTCTGACATCCAATACCATGCCATCCGTTTTCCCATTCTGTTCGATGAATAGACATGAATAGCATATTAAGATTTAATTAAATACTTGCCTCGATGTTTTCATCTTCACGTAGTTGTCAAAAGTAAAATTAAGGAAAATAATATCCGGGATGATTCGTCTTCACTAATAACATATAAATCGTTTACGTACTCATGACGTATTTTTTATCTTTAGTGAAAATACGATTTTGACATAAACATGCTTCTAACATTCGGTTTAAACATTCACTAAAATACCGTTGTAAACGAAGACAGATCCAGTCGAATGACGTTTATAAAAAGTCAATTATTATTTTATATATCAGGTAAAAGTACCGTCAATCAGAATTGAAATTAACCATACCATGAATGCAGAGAGAATCTTTATATCCTGCAGCACATCCAGCTGTACACACACCGGAAGTCTTATCACAGGCAACGTTGTTAAGACAATGACCACATGTGGTCTGACAGCCCTGTCCGTACCATCCGCTGTCGCAGGCTGTTTATATAAAGTGTACGTTACTTAGACGTTACACTATTTTCTTAAACAAACAATTTAACATAAACTGTTTTCTCACAAATTATAGCTTGAAAATAAAATTATAAATACTTACGTTGTCGTGACAGATAATATACTGTTGCAGTATACTATATTTATTCGTTAATGTAAAAAGCACACAAACTACCTTTACAAGCATTTGGACGTCTTTCATGATAACATATGTACACATTTAATGGGTAAACAACTTGTTCCCAAACTAATCCACATTTGCTCCACTACGTTCTACCATTTTGTTGATACACTTGTTTAGATTCGGTCCTTTTCGTAATATATGCACATTGATTCTACGTAAAAGAAAACAGTGCTAGGATGTTATAAAGAGATGTTTCGTCATAGTTTTCTTTGCAAATTATGTTCATCCAAAGCATTAAATTTCAAAAAAAAATAACTGTAGCTATTGACGTTTTTTGTCAACCACCCTTTTCTACTTTTTAAATGTAGTGCAAAGAAGTTGTCAGTTGTAAATTTAAGAAAACAATGTATGGGATGGTTCTTATTCACTAATCACATTTGTTACTTACTTGTTACGTATCTTTTATCTTTAGCTTAAATGTGATATTGACATTAGCATGCTTCTAACATTTGGTGTATACGTTCACTAAAATACCGTTGTAAACGAAGACATATCTAGTCACATGAAGTGTATAAAGCGTAAATTATTATTGAAAATTACACATACCGTCTGTGCAGAGAGAACCTTTATATCCTGCAGCGCATCCAGCTGGACACACACCGGAAGTCGTATGACAGGCAGCGTTGTTAAGACAATGACCACATGTGGTCTGACAGCCCTGTCCGTACCATCCGCTGTCGCTAGCTGTTTATATAAAGTGTACGTTATTTAGACGTTACACTATTTTCTTAAACAAACAATTTAACATAAACTGTGTTCTCACAAATTATAACTTGAAATAAAATGAATAATTCTTACGTTGTCTTGACAGATAATATACTGTTGCAGTATACTATATTTATTCGTTAGTGTAATAAGCACACGAACTACCTTTACAAGCATTTGGGCGTATTTCATGATAACATATGTACACATTTAATGGGTAAACAACTTGTTTCCAAACTAATCCACATTTGCTCCACTACGGTCTACCATTGTGTTGATACACTTGTTTAGATTCGGCCCTTTTCCTAATATATGCACATTGATTCTACGTAAAAGAAAACAGTGCTAGGATGTTATAACGAGATGTTTCGTCATAGTTTTCTTTGCAAATAATGTTAATCCAAAGCATTAAATTTCAAACAACTATAACTGTAGCTATTGACGTTTTTTTTGTAAACCACCCTTTTCTACTTTTTAAATGTAGTGCAATGAAGTTGTCAGTAGTAAATTTAAGAAAACAATGTATGGAATGGTTCTTATTCACTAATCACATTTGTTACTTACTTGTTACGTATCTTTTATCTTTAGCGTAAATGTGATATTGACATTAGCATGCTTCTAACATTCGGTTTATACGTTCACTAAAATACCGTTGTAAACGAAGACATATCTAGTCACATGAAGTGTATAAAGCGTCAATTATTATTGAAAAGTACACATACCGTCTGTGCAGAGAGAACCTTTATATCCTGCAGCACATCCAGCTGGACACATACCGGAAGTCTTAACACAGGCATCGTTGTTCAGACAATTACCACATCTGGTCTGACAGCCCTGACCATACCACCCGTTGTCGCAGGCTGTTTATATACAGTGTACGTAACATTAGACGTTACATTATATTATTGAAGAACGTATTTAACATGAACATGTTTCTCAAACATTATACCGCTGAAATCCAATGATTAATCCAAACGTTGTCGTGCAAGATATTACACGGTTGAAGTGAAGTATATTTATGCGTCTACAGTCACTCTACGACGATCTACCATTGTGTTAACTAACTTTGTTGTGATTCGGCCCTTTCCGTACATATGTGCACATTGATGCTATGTAACAAACAGTAATACGATATATTTGTTCATATATCAAACAACCATAAGTAGCCATTCAAGGGTTTGTCAAAACACCATTACTACTATTTAAATGTTATAAAGACATTTGTGCAATACATTTAGAAATATTATCGATTCTTGATCTGGGTTACGGGTAGTCGATTCGTTATTCTGACGTTGGAAACGTGAGCTTTGTATTTTTCATTTAAAAAGTAATTCAAATGTTGAGCTGGTAGTAAAACAAGTTCTGATTGAACAAGCAAATATCCCGATTCATTAATATATTTACTGTACACGTGCTTGTATACACGAAATGTATAAATACATAATTTACATTTATTGCACGCGGCTCCGATCCAGCCAGGCTTACACCCAGATCCACATGTACCATTTATAAGGTCACAAGGTCCTTCCAGACAATGACATGCTTGTTCACAATTAGGGCCATAGGTTCCATTCATGCAATCTAAAAAATTTCAATTTAAGATTAATGAAAACCATTGCGTTCATATTAAGTTGCAACACTTATAATTTTGGTCATACAAATAATAACATACATTTATTTCATTCAACTTTTTCATTAACTAAAACGCTCAACTTTAAAAACATTAAAAGTATGCTTATATTATTGTTTGAAAAAATAACCAAAACAAATGAATGATACGTTATTGATGCTTTACCTTTTTGTCGGTAAACTTCTATCTCACATATTGTCATATAGTCTGTCCCCGGACCATTCAAGCGTATTGCTTGCATAGCCTTTGGCGGACTTATCTCATAGATTCGTATTGTATCATTAAACACAGTGACCTGTTGTTCGACCATGTTATTGTCGTCATGACCACCATGCATTGCAATATTCTTAAGCTGATCGTATGCTGAAATTTAAACAACCTTTTAAATCATAAGTTCTTAAGCTGATGTTTAAGCTTATTGTTTACTAAAATTACAACAGCATTATGTTCAATCTTAATTAACAATTAAGAGTGTTATGAAAGTAATGTCATTTGTGTACAAACTTAAATTGTATGACATATTTTCGTTACACCCTACATCTCATGTTTATTAAACACTTAATGTAATGATTATATGTATACGTGTCATAACATAAAAAACAGCGACGGTAAAATGCTTACATGTAACATAACTTATATACACATGTACTACCTCCGTCTGTACGACCTTGAAGTACAATTCGCTCCACAAAAAATATTTGTGGTAGTTGTAATTTGAACCAGGTCGGTCTTTTAATGGCGGTACAACATCGACACAGTTCAGGACTACCAGTTGTTCCATCGATGGCTCTTCCGATAACATAATGATCCCAAACTGATTCATTGGTCGACAGTTTTCCTCCTTGCGTTGAAACTTTGATAGCACCTTAAACACAGCATGCCTTTTATTTTATTGATCAATTTTTAAATATTTTGAATGAGAACATTGGATTTCCATAAGCTGTCAATTGTAGCAAATTAATGTTCAGTTTTGCAAGTTTCAATTGATTTAGCAAAATTTATCCGTACATTGATTTGCTGTCTCAGATGTAATTTGTTTAAAACGTTTTAGAACATTATGTTCTTGGTTTAAATATATTTTATTTCGTGAACACATATGAAAATACATAACTCATAGAGTTACACAATTATAATTCACAAGTTCATAAATTGAATTAGAACGAACGATACAATTATATAGAGTGTTCTTCCAAAAGTTATGTTTAAATTAAGTAAAATTAATAAAATAGCACATTAATGTTTTTGGTTAACTCTTTTGGGAGTATTAATAACAAAAACCTGTATTCCAGTTTCTGGTGAAAACAAGAAGCATAACAGACCATCAACGGTAGTAGACGAAGAAAGGTTTGTTGAAAGAGAAAGGAGGCATTGTGCAGAATATGATAGAGAAACGAAAAGACCTGCATTTAGAGAGAATAGTTTCACCAGAAGAGCAGTCGGACGCTATGGAAGATAGCTATGCGTCAAAACCTTTGACTGGTTCTATGAACAAGTAACCAGCAACGAAAATACGCGTGTTTTTATCACAATCAACTTATTCGTATTAATACAACTTGAGAGAACTTATCATTGTTGCCGGAATTGCCGGTGCATTCAAATAATTTTCAAGACTGCTTCCACTGAACAACAGGTGTCCAATTATGATTGAATAATATTGCATACATGAAGATTTTCATTAAGTTTTACTAAATTTAGTTATAAGTCTAGAATGCAGCATCTGTTTGCGTCTCTCGCCATAGTAGTATAGCAGATAAAGTTAAATCCGAAAATTTTTACGGAATAAGTAGTTATTTTCAAAAGACAGATTGGTTCCAATGCTGAACGTTTGACATACGCGGTGGTTAAACAAATGTCTGCAACCTTTATAACACGCGCACACAGAAATCTTTGACTTAAAAGTAATGGTCATTGTAGGTAACAAAATAGCTGGGAAGCTAGATTTTACTAATCCTTCGAAGATCAATTAAGAAATGACTCAATGGAGTGTAGAAAAACCTGGCTTCTTGTCAACATTAATGCCGTTGGTAAACTACAAATGATGCTTATAAAACCTAATGAAGATCATACAAATGGATGAATAACATATTATATGCACAAAAAACAAACGTTCCGTCGCTTCATAATCAATTTCTCTTCCTGTGCTTAGTCGACGACATGTTGTCGGCTAAAAATTATGACAAGTTCATAGCACCAACATAAACAAAGAAGCCAAGTCAAATGACCAATTGCACATACAAAAAAACAATACAAACAGAACCAAATAACCCTAAAATATTATTAAAACTTGGACATTCAAACAATAAGCGCTGAAAAAAATCGTTCTTGAACATACAAGTCCGATATCTACTAATACAACCGCTACTACTATAATACTATGTTATCAGTGGCGCATCCGCGACTATGAATTTTCATTTTCTTTCATGGCGAGTGGATTACAATCGATAATTTAGCGATACCAACGCATCTTAGTTTGTTTTATAATGCTGTTCAGACATTACTGAAGTTACAAGGATTAAACAAGAGATGTTCGTGGGATTTAACACGTCATTACGTCATTATAGTAACGCCATTGCAACGTATAATTGATAATTTTCACAGTTGTTTTTCAATGTTTGATAAAGTAAATTTAATTCAGAGAAGTTCGAAAAAGTAAAAAAAAAATAATCTTTTTTTAATTTACTTATTTATAAAAATCATATTAAGTATAATTATTTATTTATTTAAATTATAATTATTATTACTAAAGTAATAATCAATTCAACTAGTACCTGCTCATATGCATGCCTGTAGAACAAATACAAATATAGCTATCCTTTCTTTTTGATACATTCTGAAAATATCAACTGCTTCTTAAAGCAATTGATAATTGAATGACAGCGTTAAACAACACGAATTCGTTTAGACCCCTGTACAGTTTTTTAGAGATTCGCACACAGTAACAACCGGATTTAAACCTTCCTTCTTGAAATTTCAATTGTAACAAGAGGTTAATGTAGTAAATGACAATTGGTTGTTTCGTGAGAAATGTGACATCCATAGATATCTAATTAAGTGATTGTTTGACGTTCAACAAGATACTTGTATTATTTACACTTCCGGATTCTACGGATATTCAATTTATTTTTCGCCACTCTGTATAACTAATTAATGTTCGTTTTCAAGCGTATGATAATTTCCGACAAGTACGGTACGCGAGCCCAGCCGTTGAAAGTGAGAAATGTTCACTATATCAACTAGTACGACGGTTTGATGTATACAAGTAATAAACGATAAAATTTAGTTACATGTAGTTACTTGAGTGTAGACATTACCAAAGAAATGTAATGTGACTACGTCACAAAAAAGTACATATTGTCGATGATGCTTAGGACTAGTTGAGATATTTTATCGTTGAACACAAAACGGTTCTTCATATAAATTGGTTCTTCATATTACACCTTGGACAACGGACAATCCGACCGAACGATTGTTAAAAAACGCATTGACAAGACATCGCCAAACGGGTCATACAATTGCACAGAAGTTGACAATTTTCAGAGAATTAAACGAATTATTGTGTTTAACATTTACCTTATCAAAATCAATTCTAGAATATGTATGCCTGGTAAATTGAACACGATGAAGGGGACTTAAAACATTCGCCTCATGTTGAAGAATATGTAATTTTATTAGTCGGATACTCAATTTTCTGTAAAACATTTACATGGATATATCTTCGAATTATACAGTCAATGTGTAACAGTCTATACAATTTTCTATAACTAACGAGGAAAAAAAACATTACTGACTTGTATATATAATTCAATATTTGGTAGAAGTGTTAGAGGAAGAATGTGTTTAATAACCAAACCCTTCGCATGCGTTTAGGTAAAACGTGGGTAAATGGTATGATCAAACTTAGAATGGATGATAATGATGGTTTAGAGTGGTCAATATTTATAGCCGCGTAAGTATCCAATATTTGTCCAATGTTGAACCCATTATTTATATTTGTGTTATCGTGTTCAAAGAAGAAATTAGGTGTTTTTTTATTTAATAGCAGAATCTTAATTAATGTCTGCATGAACTTCAAATACAATGACAGTTTGAAGACTTGCTTATCATATCTGTTGAACAACTTGTTCAAAAGCTTGTGAACAACTTTTTAAACCAAGGTGTTTCCTTCATTCCAATCTTAACAACGCAAATGGAGTTGGATAATAAAAAAGTTTCCCAAAGTTCAATTGTTTTAAGTTTTCACGTGATTTTGTTCGAAATGTACATGAACGATGGTCTACCGTCGCACAAACTGAAGATATGTTTTTTCCAATAATACGCATGCACACTGGCGTTTGCAGTTATTGTAAATGTGTCTTGGTCGCCATTTTGTGAGCATATAAATGGATGGACTTGAACAAGAATGTGAGCGAATTGTTTGAACAAGTTCTTATGCTTTAGAATCATCCCATAGTGAAAACAATACATTTGAGTATAATTCGCTCCGACTGTATCATGTACAATACAGTTTAGATACGTATGTGTAAGATTTGTGTATATTCTGTAAAAAAAAGTCCTAATTTATGTCTTTGTATAATGCATTTGATTATATTTGGCATTCCATTTTTCAGCCCACATGTTTATTTCGTCTATGTCTCCTTGCATTGAGATTTCTGTCAGTTCAAAGGAGTTGAATATCATGTATAGCCTTGTTAAGAGATTCACACATGATCCAATAGTGTATACTATATCATTAATTCAGCGGAACAAGAATAGGTCATTGAGGCTAATATGTCAGCGAAATTGGATCCAGCGTCTAGGATCACAACCGCATCTTTTACATCAGCATATCTTTTCAGCATTGACCAGCTACTTTTAATAATGAATTAAACGCCTTCATCGTTTTCCATTTCCATATTCGTTTAAATGTGCGTTTATTTGCTCACTATTTAATTGCCATCTCATAATGGTTAAGCGAGATATGTCTGTAATACGATAGTTGCAAGTAAAATATGATAATCATTTAACATAATGTTTTGAAAGTCATTTTAAACGGTATGTGTCAGATACACTTTGCCGAGCCATAACATAAGACAGATTGTATAATATAAGGTTTAAGACAGAGCCACAAAAGTAACTCCGTTTAAAATTATCTATGGTATACATGCACACATACTTTCTAACTGTTAGACAAATAAAGGGAATCGCACACAGAGATTAATGCGATACGTCACAGTTGACTCTACCTTTTCATTAGAGGCGTTTAGGATCGTTATTATCTACCACAGTTAGTTGTTTTCGAATGACAGATTGTTCGCAATGCTTACAACACATGTCTGCCAAAACGCCACTATTACGCGCGCTCAAATACATATTCGACTTACATGTAATGGTCATTCCACTTTACACAATAGCTAGGAAGCTACATTTTACCAACCCTTCGAACAAAAACTAAAGAAACGACTCAATGGAGTCTAGAAAACTTGGCTTGTTTTCAACAGTTATGTAATTGGTAAACGACAGATTATGCTAACAAAACCACATGACGATCATAACAATGGATGCATGACGTGGATACACACACACTAAATGTTAAAACGCTTCATGATCAATTTTTTTCCCGTACGTAGTCAATAGCCTGTTTTCGGCTTAATAATAGTTTAAGTGTAAAGCACCAACATAAACAAAGTCACCAAGGCAAATGACCTATGATACCCACAATCAATTATAATACATACAGCGCCCATTAGCCCTTACTATTATTAAAGCTTGGAAATATACCAAAAAAAAGCGGGGAAAAACGACTAGTACAACAGCTACTACTATAATATCTCCACATTATACAGAAAATGTATGTTGATTTTAGTATCGTATCGATTAATATTTTATCAGTGGCGCATCCGCGAATTAAACTATTTATTTTCTTTGATGATTAGTGAAAATCAATCGATAATATACGGATACCAACGCATTTGCTTTTATTTTATTATGCTGTTCAGACCTTACTGAAGTTTCAAGGATTTAACTGGAGACGTTCGTGGAATTGATAATGTCATATCGTCAACACAATGATGCCATTCCAACGTATTATCGATAATTTTCACAGGTGGTTTTCATTGTCTGAAACAGTAAATTCACAGAAGCCAAAAAAAGTAAAAAAAATAAATAAAAATGTATAATTTAAATGTATTAATATAAATTATTATAATTATAACTCTATTCATAATGACTTAAAATAGTACCTGCGCATATGCATGCATGGAGAACAAATCCAATTACCAATAAAGCTATTCTTTCTTGTATATGCATTATGCAAATATCGACTGCTACTTAAACCAGTTGACAGTTGAATGCCTGCGATAAAAACACGCATCCGTTTAGAAGTAATTCGCACAACCGGATTTCAAACTTCCTTCTTGATATTTCAATTATAATATGAGGTTAACATAGGAAATGATAATTGATTGTTTCGTGATAAATGTGACGACCATAGATATCTAATTAAGTGATTGTTTGACGTTCAACAAGATACTTGTATTATTCACACTTCCGGATTCTACGGATATTTAATTTTTTTTTCGCAACAATTTATAACTAATTTATGTTCGTTTTTCAAGCGCATGATAATTTCCGACAAGTACGGTACGCGAGTCCAGTTGTTAGCCGCTGACAGTGAGAAATGTGCACTATATCAACTTGTGGGACGGTCTGACCCTGTACAAAATTGAGTTACCGGCTGGTGGGTTTGCTGTATGAATGTATTAAATGATACAATCTAGGTGCATGTACTTCCTTAAATGTAGACATTACCACAATAAACGTTATGTGACTACGTCACAAACAACTACATTCAAGTCCATGATGCTCAAGATTTGTTGCGAAATTGTGATCATTGATATAAAAACGCTTCTTCATATAAAGTTGGTCTGAATATTACAAAAAAACAACATTGGGGAACGGACACATGGGCCGAACGATACTTGAAAAACTTGTGAACAAGTCATTTTCAAAAAGTGTTATACAATTGCACCCAACTTGACATTTCCCATTAATAAAACGAAAAAGTGTGTTTAACATTTATAAAATAATTTATCCTTTAACCATGTCTGGTACAATGGGGGGACTAGATAAGTTTGTCTCCAGTTAAAGGGACTGTAAACCACGAATGACGAAAACAGAAAAGTTCTAAAGTACCGTATTTTTTTTACAATTATTATGTTATATCGAATAAAATATCACGACTGGTATATAACATTACTTGAAAAAAGTTTTGTTTTATTTTTACCTTTTTTTTTAATGGGAATGTCTACCAAGTCAAGTCAAGTCAAGTCAACAGTTTATTAAAGAAACAAAGGCCTCCGGCCCAAAATACATATCATGTAATATACAGAAATTGCAAAGTTGTGTCCTAGTGGTATTATACAGATGTAAATGTTAGTACATGTATCTAGTCTTTTTTCTAGAATTCATAGGAACGAAAACATACACTGCAGATTTTCTACATACATATCATGTAATATATAGAAATTACAAAGTTGCGTCATAGTAATATTATACAGATATAAAGTCTCTAGTCTTTTCTAGAATTCATAAGATAGAAAACATACACTACAGATTTTCTACATACATATCATGTAATATATAGAAATTGCAAAGCTGTGTCATAGTAATATTGTACAGATGTAAAAGTTAATACATGTATGTCTATCTAGTATTTTCTAGAATTTATAAGATAGAAAACATACATTGCAAATTTTCTACAAACATATCATGTAATATACAGAAATTACAACGTTGTGTCATAGTAATATTGTACAGATGTACATGTTAATACATGTATCTAGTCTTTTCTAGAATTCATAAGATAGAAAACATACACTGCTTATTTTCTACATACATATCATGTAATATACAGAGATTGCAAAATTGTGTCATATTATTATTGTACTGAAGTAAATGTTGATACATGTATCTAGTCTTTTATAGAATTCATAAGATAGAAAATATACACTGCTAATTTTCTAATAGTTTCAAAATCATTCGTTGACAATAAGTCATAGAAGTTATTCAAGTCAGTACCAGAGTTATACCAGTTGAACAGAAACTGATTTCTAATACTTGTATACTTAGCACAATGGAAAAATGCATGATATTCACAATCCACATATGTCATATTAATATTAATTTGTGAACAAACATTACACACGCGATTCTGGAAAGTAATATTCAGATGTCTGCCAGTTTCAACTTGTAGTTTATGGTTTGAACATCTAAATTTAGCATAGGCTATTTTGTGTTTGGCTGGCATTTCTATTATCAAATATCGCTCAATATTAAGTAGGGTTTTAAAATGACTATAATGGTGACAACGACTTGAGTTACTTACGGTGTCATGCCAGTTTTGAGTAAAACAGTCAATCAATCTATTTCTAAAAAAATTGATAAACATATCACAATCACCAATTTCTTGTGATATCCACACATATCCAAAACCATATGTGAAAAGTATAGATTTTACTTTGGTTGCCCAACAAATTCTTCCAGCATCATCTATTGATTTAAGCATAATATAACATTGCCTAGGGTATCTATCAGATGTCATAGTTAATAGTTTACACCAGTACCTTATACAATTGGTAAAATAAGTGATACATAATGGGAGTCTTCCACATTCCCCCAAAACCATGCAAGTATTGGTAGTTTTACGAACATGTAATAATTTTTTACAAAACATATTATGGACAAATTCAATAGCTGGGCTGTATTCATAACCCCATATCTGGGAACCGTAACATAATATTGGCTTAACCATAGTGTCAAATATTTTAAATAAATCCTTTGCAGGAAAAAACCCAAATGGTTTCTGATAATTTCGTATTGCAAATAGTGCCTTTTGTGCTTGGGAAGCTAGTTTATCATGAGCTGAGCTCCAGCTTAACTTTGGCGTCAACAATAACCCCATGTACTTGTATACAGAAGTAACGTTAAGTTGTTGTCCGCGGAAGAACCAAGATTCATATCTCCGGAGGGGACCACCATTGCGAAATACAGTAATTTCGGTCTTATCCAGATTAATTTCCATACCAGTATCAGTACAAAACTGATCAACAATGTTAATTTGTTGTTGTAACTTAATGGCGGTCTCGGCACAGTTGGCGACATCGTCTGCAAACATTAGACATAAAATATCTGGGATATCATTAGTTATGAAAATACCAGTTTCACATTTAATCCTTAAAAGTGAAGATAACTCATCTATAAATAGGGCAAAAATAGTCGAACTCGATTTGTCTCCCTGCCTGGTTCCGATATTACAGGGAAACGCATCTGTAACATCATTTGAGACTTTTACGCGAGAAGTCAAGCATGAATACATAGATTTAAGAACTCTAAGGAACTTTCCAAAAACTCCTTTCTTTTCTAATGATGAAAATAGTTTGACATGGTTAACTTTATCAAAGGCTTTACGGAAGTCAACGTACAAACAATAGAATCGACCACCTCGTTTTGAAAGATATTTTTGGACCATCGCCTGTAAACAAAAGACATTATCAACTGCCGAATATCCTATACGGAAACCTGCTTGAGATTCATCAATCTTATTATTTTCCTCTGCCCAGTCATACAATCTCTTATTAATTACTCCAGAGAATATTTTATATAGAATATTCGTAATAGATATACCACGATAGTTACCAGGGTTATTACTTGGACCTGACTTATGAATCGGTGTAATTATACTTTGACCCCACGACTCGGGAAAGTTACCAGTGTCTAATATTTTATTAAACAACAACAACATTATTGGAGAAATATCCGTTTGTGAACACTTGTAAAATTCAGATGGAATTCCGTCCAGACCACAACTTTTACCATTTATTAATTTGGATATTGACCATTCAATTTCTTGCAATGTGAAAGGATCATTAAGTGAATTCGCCGTATCATCAGAATAGGCATGGTCATTTCCAACAGTGGAATCAACAACAATAGAGTTCTCATCGAATAAAAGGCCACTGAAATATTGTAACCATTCTATTTTTGAGATACTAGAGTCAATTGATTTGGCTGGTTTACTTTTCTTTAAAAGTTTCCAAAACATTGTATGATTATTACTACAATTTACTAGTTCTTGGCGGTTTGACCTTTGATATTCGTATACTTTTGACCTACAGTGATTCTTAAAATTATTTCGTTTATCTTTAAACAATCTGAGATCTGACTCTAGATTGGAGCTACGAAATTTACGAAGAGCGATGTATTTTACCGACTTTAAATAGTCGCACTCGTCATCCCACCAAGGTGGTTGTGATGAAAAATACCGAAAATTAACCAGCATACATTTACCGGCATCCTGATATATAGCTGTAATCAGATCTACCGCAGAATTAACATTAGAATCTATGGTATCAAGCAAAGTGTTATACCGACTCTGTAATAAGCCTCTTAACGTTAGTACGAACTCGTCACATAACGAATTACGCCATCGAAATTTATTCCATGTGTTAAGTGGATAATCATTAATATTATTTACAATATTATTTGACCTGTATGGAAATTCAAATACACAAGAAACAGGAAAATGATCCGAATCATCCCTGTCTAAAACTTTGAAGTCTTTAATGTATTGAAAAAGTAATGATGAAGCAATCATATAATCAACGACACTTGCGCCATCATTTGAAAAACATGTAAATTCACCACATCTATCACCAGGGAAGCGGCCATTGAGAATGTGTATGTCAAATATGTAACATAAATTTACCAGAGATTTACCATAATTATTACCACGTATATTATCCTTATTATTGCGTGGGATATCAAATGTGCTTCCATCATAATCTATATTACCAAAAATATAAAAGAGATCATCGAACGGAATATAATCCAAAAAATCTTTACATCTGGAATTCAAATCACCTGCAATGTACAACAATGCTTGTGGATAATCATAAGTTATAGTTTCTAAATTATCATACATTTGAGATATGCCATTCTTCTCATCTTGATCATTATAGTAGCATGATCCTTCAGGAGATACATACGTAAAGTACATTATAATATCCTCACAATCATACAAGGCAGAGTATTCACAGTACAAAATAACACAGTTTTCAAATTGTTCATAAATTCGTCGAATAGGTACTTGCTTATGTAATTTACTACTTATATAGACACTAATTCCCCCACTATTTCTGAAAGCATTATTTTTCATCTTTCTCACAAAGTCGTAATGAACATACGATTTTATAAAGTCATTAAAATCCCCAACATATTTAGCCCAAGTTTCACAAATATGTATTATATCAAATGAACTTAAAAACTTAATGACCTCGGCATTTTCACAATATTTGTTTAATCCACATATGTTCCATGAAATAACCTTGACGCTAGAATGTTTATAAACAATGTTCGTATTAGG
Source organism: Dreissena rostriformis (assembly GCA_007657795.1). NCBI lineage: Eukaryota > Metazoa > Mollusca > Bivalvia > Myida > Dreissenidae > Dreissena > Dreissena rostriformis. The sequence continues at coordinate 15,115 of VMBQ01007774.1, read as the reverse complement.
ACCTTGACCTAGTCCCTATTCGGAGAGAGAGTCATCGGAATGCCTGTTCGCTTCGTGATTTGGCGTAGCTCCATTGATTGGCTGAGCGTTACCATGTGACCGGTCGTCATCGTGTTCACTGTTCCCGCGTTGAGATCCGACCAATCGCTGCTCATCATCGGTGCGGTTTTTCTCACCCCCTTGTTGCGGGACTGCACGTGGTCTGGAGCGCTTCCCAACGTAAACAACTTGGTCTGTGTTATCATCGTATCTATAAATAGTGTCATTTACAAATAACTTGTCGTATCGAATAGATGCGTAATGCCCATTGTTGCGTTCACGTACCATGCGTTCCCCGAGTATTCTTCTATGTCGTTTTACACGGTCTGTGTAGTCTTGTTGAACAGAGTACTTAGGGTTTGTGTCCGATTTTAGTACACTCGAGGCTTTAGTCATAATTGATTGACAGTCTTTGAAGCGCACAAAACGAGCTATAATTGTACATGCATTGCTGTCATTCGATTTAATCCGGTGAGCACGGTCAATGTCGATTTGGTCCGCTTCGTCTCCAAAGTTCAAGGTTGTTTTTAAAAAATTTCGAAGTTTTTCTTCAGTTACACTCCATTGCTCGTTAATATTGCCACTGATGCCATTAAATCTCAAATTGTTTCTACGCGACTGACTTTCATACTGGTCTAGTTTGCTTTTCATTTGAGATATTTCATGATGAAGAGAAATATTGTCTTGTTTTAGTTTTTCATTGTCAGATTTCAATTCGTTCACAGTTGACAAAACTGAGTCTAATTTCGAGTTAATATTGCCGATTTCCGTCGAAACTGTAATATTTTGCTGAGTCAGGTCTTGCTTCATAATTCTTAAAAAGTCAAACATACCTTCCGTACTCTGATTGTGATCAAATGTGGAAGTAGCTGCATTAGATGTAACATGATCGTGTGCCCATGCCACTCGAGCTGGAGGGTCACGTTGACCCTGGGGGTCAAGATTCTGGGTTTGGTGGTGGTCATGGACAGGAGAAGCATGCTGGTTTGGTTGTCTATGTTGATTTTGCGGCGTGGTAAACGTAGATATTGACATCTGGCGTGTCACGACACCCTGGTTCCATTGGGCGGCACCCGTCCCCGGCCTGGTGATCTGAGGGGTCGTTGTTGGGTTCTCATGTTGGCCTCCGCGGTCGAAAACCCTGTTTTGCGATGATGTAGTCTTACGTGAACCGTCAGATTTTGGAGGTCCCGGGTTGCTTTCGACATCTCCGCAAATAAGCAGCAACGCCATAAAGCACGTGGTTATCCGAAAGGCGAGTTTAAAATTACTCCCAACATGCACACACAACACGTTATGTTTAAAAACCGACTTCTTCCTTTGTGAAAAACATCCTATTTTGACCCTCCACTGGTCAATGCTAATCCCCATTGTTATTTCCGCACTTAAATTAATATTATCTGTCCAATTTTCAACGAGCATAAAAACACGCGGCCATCTTATCAGGGGACTGTACTTACATATGTATGTTACCAGGTAACTACCAGTTAACTATAAATAACGCAAGTAGATTGATCATCATCGTCACGTGGTAAACACAGGAATGCAAATTGTGCATGCGTAGTGAATTGTACATATTTTATATATAAATGATAAATCTACTTGCGTTATTTATAGTGTGTATATCGTTATGTCACCTTCTTTCGCGATACCGAATATACTGAAAATATGAACTTTTTTCAAGTAATGTAATATACCAGTCGTGATATTTTAATCAATATAAACTAATAATTGTGAAAAATACGGTATTTTAGAACTTTTCTTTTTTCGTCATTCGTGGTTTACAGTCCTTAAAAGAATATGTAGATTCATAAGTCTCATACTAAATTGTCAATAAAACCTTGTTATGAATATATCTTCGGCTAAAACAGCCACCCTGAAATAGTTTGTAAAATGTTATTGTTAGAGGAATGGGTTGTTTAATGTTGAATGGCTTATGATAATGATTTTGAATGGTCAATATTTGTTATTTCTACAATTGTTTTCCAATTTTCAGCCTATTATTCATGGTTTTATCGTAATTACTCTAAGTTTTCTGACACTCTACATTGTTGGACACCGTTTTTAGACAAAATAATTATTTTTTGTGACTCTTTTTTTCGGACACCCAGGGATTCCCCTATTATTAATGACTCTAAATTTTCAGAGAGTTGCATTTGATCCGAATGCATCTAACATGTATTTGCTTTAATCACGTGACATATCACACCTGTGTTATAACAATCAGATGACGGTTATAAAACCAGGTAGATGTATACAAGTCAGTGAACCATAACGTTTGCTTTAATTGGGTGAATAGGCATGTGTACTCGATATAGGTAATTATTAGTACTCCGCGTTACGTCGTTAAGCGGATTACTTTTGTCCTTATGGGCATGAGAAAACGAACAAGTTAGTTTTATGTGGCTATTTATATAAGCAAATAGTTTTCGAAATAAGTTCTGGCGAGATCGACTAGTGCCAAGATCGTGGACTCAAAATGGACGAACACCTCAATTTAATAAATAATATTTTTTATGAAAAGTTGAAGTCGACTAAAACAGAACACGATTTGGAAGGAATCTTTGAAAATAAGTACAAGGCAGAGGCGCGGTAAAATACAATTATAAAGGCTGACAATTCGCGTGGCTCGCATAACAGGCCATACCGGAAGCCGGTAACTTCACCTAACATCGCCACCCAGTTTGTTACGACTAAATAATCATTTAGACGCACAGGAATATGTTTCACTAGTAGCAAACTAAATCATTTAAAAGGAGCAGCTGACTGTTCAGCAAACAAGCCGAGAAATAAGATAAGTTGTTATATGTTTGGAACCCCGTTATATAACAAATGAGTAGTTTCGCTTCCGACGATGTAATATGGTCAGAACACTGCCTTGCATACAGCTAGAATGGGTATAATATGGGTCCCGTAAGCGTATGACACAAAACCCATAAGATGGCTCCGGTACGTGAGCAAAAAAAAAGATATGATATGATCACCGAAAATGGACATAGAATTCATACGATGACTCCCGGAAGTGAGTAGAAAGGGTATTATATGGTCACCAGAAGTTGACATAGAATCCATAAGATGGCTCCCGGAAGTGAGCCATAGCGTTTATGGTACGTCCGCGTAGGAGGACGTTAAAGATATGAAGCGGTTTTCAGCAATGGGAGGCAGGTAATATGGTATGTCAATGGAAGGGGACGAGAATAATCCTTTTCATAACAACATGGTATTAGTGCGGTTAAAAATTGAGAGGTTATTGGCATCGGGCTGATATTTAAAAAAAAAACTCGCAGCTGCACTTGGCGTGAAGCGGAAGCAGTTAACATAATTGTTAAACTAAAATGCGTTGCAAAATTCGAACATAAAATCTTTTCAGGCAATAAAAAATGTTAAACCTATATAATTGAATGGTAGTCGTGAACATAATATCCATAAAAAAGATTTAGATTTAAATATGTGTTGTGAAAAAATACTAGAACATTGAGTCCGGAATGGAGTCCAAGAGCAAACAATGAAAAGAGCAACGATCTAAGTCGATCTTTCGATTTTGACGATTGGCAGATATCAACATGTTATTGTATAGATACCGAATTGGGTAAACATTCGGTTGACGTACTCGCATCAAATGTACCCAATAAATGTATACGGTATAATTACCCATGGTGGTTTCGGGAAACAGAGGCACCGGGCGCCTTCGCTCAATATAAGGAAAACGAAGTTAACTGGTTAGTTCGACGCTCATGTCGTTTCCGAACTGTATCATTTAGATGATATCGGAGAAAGCAAAATGCATCATTGTGGTCCCAAGCATGGGTTGGTCCTCCTTATTGGTAAATGTTGATTATGTCAGACGTCAAGTTAAGAGATTTTGCAAAAGATTGCAAGAACTTAGGATGAGATTGTGTGATTCCCGGAAAATGAAATATACGTAGTTGTTTGCTAAAGATGTGATATGATGATATAATTTATATTATAGCGTTTACATACATGCTTTTATATATTTATTGGTGCAAAGTATACCATTAATTCAGCGGACCGAAGATAGATCCCTGAGGCTAATATATCAGCAAATTAGGATCGAGCGTCTACGATCACAACCGCATCTTTTACATCAGCATATCTTGTCAGCATTGACCAAGTACTTTAAGAACGAATTAAACGCCTACATGTTTTCCCATTAATATATTCATTTTATTGTGCGTATATGTGTTCACTATTCAATTGCAATCGCATAATAGTTAAGCGAGAAATGTATGCAATACGATAGTAGCAAGAGAACTGTGATATTCACATAACATAATTTATCAAAAGTCATTTTAAACGATCTTTGACAGATAAACTTTGCCGAGCCATAACATAGACAGATTTTATAATATAAGGTTATAGACAGCGACATAAAAGTAAATTCATTAAATATTATCTATGGTATACATGCACTAATACTTTCTTTCAGATAGACAAATAAAGGGAATCGTATACAGAGTTTAATGCGATACGTAACAGTTGCCTGTGCCTTTTTATGAGAGGCTTTTAGGATCGTTATGATCTACCACAGTTAGTGGTTCAAATGACATAGTTTTCTCAATGCTTACAACAAATGTCTGTCTGAAAAACCTTTATTACGCACGCTCACATACATCTCCAACTAACAACTAATGGTTTGTCCACTAGGAAGCTACACTTTACCGATCCTTCGAACACAATCTAAAGAAACGACTCAATGGAGTTTAGAAAACTGGGCTTGTTTTACAGTTACTGTAATGTCATTGGTAAAGTACAGATGAATCTAATAAAACCCCATGAAGATCATAAACTCGGATGCATAACTTGGATACACACACACACACACACAAAAACACTTCATGATCATTTTCTTTTCCTGTACGTGGTCGAGGGCCTGTTATCGGCTTAATAAATTTTCAAGTGCATAGAACCAACACAAACAAAGTGACCAAGGCAAATGACAAATGACACATACACTCAGTGATAATAAATGCCCAATAACTCTAAACTATGATTAAAGCTTGGGAAAAAATGCGTTGTCAAAATCTTTCGTGGCCATACAAGTCTGATATCCACTAGTTTAACCGCTTATACTATAATAACTGCAAATAATACAGAATTCATTTGTTTGTTTTGGTACATTATCGATTCTCTGATCGGATAAAATAATTGTTAACGAGAGGCGCATACACGGATGCAAATATTTATTTTCTTTAATGGTGAGTGGATTACAATCGATATTATACCGATACCAGTGCATTTGTGTGTATAATGTTTTTTAAGAACTTACTGAACTTTCTAAAAGAATTGAACTGGAGAAGTTCGTTGGACTGATAACGTTATTGCGTCAAAATAATTAAGCCATTTCAATTTATTTTCAATAATTTTCACAGTTGGTTTTCAGTGTTTGAAACAATAAATTTAAAACAAGTTTAAATATTAAAGAACAAAAATAATAATATTAATATTACTAATAATTATAACTATTTTAATAGTGAATTCAATTAATACCTGTGCATATGCTTGCATGTAGAACAAATCCATATACAAAAAAGCTATCCTTTTTCTTTGAAACATTCTGAAAATATCAACTGCTTCTTAAAGCAATTGATAATTGAATGACAGCGTTAAACAACACAAACTCGTTTAGACCCCTGTACATTTTTTTTTTAGAGATTCGCACACAGTAACAACCGGATTTAAACCTTCCTTCTTGATATTTCAAATGTAACAAGATGTTAATGTAGGAAATGACAATTGGTTGTTTCGTGAGAAATGTGACGACCATAGATATATAATTAAGTGAATGTTTGACGCTCACAAAGATACTTGTATTATTCAAACTTCCGGATTCTACGAATATTCAATTTATTTTTCGCCACTCTGTATAACTAATTTATGTTCGTTTTTCAAGCGTATGATAATTTCAGACAAGTACGGTACGCGAGCCCAGCCGTTAGCCGCTGAAAGTGAGAAATTTCCCCTATATAAACTAGTGCGACGATTTGATGTATAAATGTATTAAACGATAAAATTTAGTTACATGTATTTTTTAAGTGTAGACATTACCAAAGACATGTAATGTGACTACGTCACAAAAAAGTACATTTATGTCGATGATGCTAAGGACTAGTTGAGACATTTTGATCGTTGAACACAAAACGGTTTTTCATATAAATTGGTTATTCATATTACACCTTGGACAACAGACAATCCGACCGAACGATTTAAAAAAAAACACATTGACAAAACATCGCCAATTAGGTCATACAATTGCACAGAAGTTGACAATTTTCAGAGAATTAAACGAATTATTGAGTTTAACTTAAACATTATCTAAATCAATTCTCAAGTATGTATGCCTGGTAAATTGAACAAGATGAAAGGGACTTAAAACATTTACCTCGTGTTGAAGAATATTTAATTTTATTAGTCGGATATTCAATTTTCGGTAAAACATTTACATGGATATTCTTCGGATTATACAGTCAATATGTAACAGTCTATACAATTTTCTATAACTAACGAGGGAAAAAAACATTACTGACTTGTATATATAATTCATTTTTCTGTATAAGTATTAGAGGAAGAATTTGTTTAATAACCAAACCATCCGCAAGCGTTTTGGTAAAAAGTGGACAAATGGTATGATCAAACTTAGAATGGATGATTATGATGGTTTTGAGTGGTCAGTTTTTATAGCCGCGTAAGTATACAATGTTTGTCCAATGTTGAGCCTATTATTTACGTTTGTGTAATCGTGTTCAAAGAAGAAATTAGGTGCTTTTTATTTTATAGCAGAATCTTAAGTAATGTCTGCATGAACTTCAAATACAATGACAGTCTGAGGACTTGCTTATCATATCTGTTGAACAACTTGTTCAAAAGCTTGTGAACAACTTTTTAAACCAAAGTGTTTCCTTCATTCTAATCTTAACACCGAAAATGTTAAGAGCTTTAGATTTAAATGTGTGTTGTGAAAAAATACTCGAACATTGAGTCCGGAATGGAGGTTATGAGCAAACAATGAAAAGAGCAACGATCTAAGTCGATCTTTCGATTCTGACGATTGGCAGATATCAATATGTTATTGTATAGATATAGATGCCAAATTGGGTAAACATTCGGTTGACGTATTCGCATCAAATGTACACAATAAATGTAGACGGTATAATTACCCATGGTGGTTTCGGGAAACAGAGGCACCGGGCGCCTTCGCTCAATATAAGGAAAACGAAGTTAACTGGTTAGTCCGCCGCCCATGTCGTTTCCGAACTGAATCACTAAGATGATATCGGAGAAAGCAAAATGCATCCCTGTGGTCCCAAACATGGGTTGGTCCGTCTTTTTGGTAAATGTTCGTTCTATCGGACGTCAAGTTTAGAGATTTGTTAAATGTTTGCAAGAACTTAGGATGAGATTGTGTGATTTCCGGAAAATGCAATATACGTAGTGTTTTGGTAAAAATATGATATGATGATATAATTTTATATAAAAGTGTTTAGATGCCTAAAGTATATCATTAACTCAGCGGACCGAGGATAGATCCCTGAGGCTTATATATCAGCGAAATAGGATCGAGCGTCTACGATCACAACCGCATCTTTTACATCCGCATATCTTGTCAGCATTGACCAGATACTTTAAGTACGAATTAAACGCCTACATTTTTTTCACATTTCTAAATTCGTTTCAATGTGCGAATATTTTTCACTATGCAATTGCCATCCCATAATAGTAAAGCGAGAATTGTATGTAATACGATAGTAGAAAGAGAAATGTGATATTCACATAACCTTATTTCTCAAAAGTCATTTCAAACGATCTTTGTCAGATAAACATTGCCGTGCCAAAACATAAGACAGATTTTATAATATAAGGTTATAGACAGCGACATAAAAGTAAATCAATTAAATATTATCTATGGTATACATGCACTAATACTTTCTTACAGTTATACACATAAAGGGAATCGTATACATAGTTTAATGCGATACGTAACAGTTGACTCTGCCTTTTCATGAGAGGCGTCTATGATCGTTATGATCTACCACAGTTAGTTGTTTTCAACTTTCATATTGTTCTCATATCTTACAACAAATGTCTGTCTGAAAAAACGTTGTTACGCACGCTCACATACATCTCCAACTAACAACTAATGGTTAGTCCACTAGGAAGCTACATTGTACCGATACTTCGAACAAAATCTAAAGAAACGATCCAATGGAGTTTAGAAAACGGGGCTTGTTTTATAGTTACTTTAATGCCATTGGTAAATTACAGATGATGATAATAAACCAACATGAAGATCATAAACATGGATTCATAACGTGGATATACACACAAAATGTTTAAACACTTCATGATCATTTTCTTATCCCGAAAGCGCCCAGGCCATATGACCAATGGCACATATATTCAAGGATAATACACACAATGCCATATAACCCTAAACTACGATTAAATATTGGAAATAACAAAGCGTTGACAAACGCTTTTGTGACCATACAAGTCTGATATCCACTAGTTCAACAGCTACCAGTATAATAACTGCAAACATTACAGGAGACGTGTGCTTGTTTTGGTAAATTATCGATTCTCTGGTCGGATAAAATAATGATTAATGAGTGGCGCATACACGGATGAAAGTATTTATTTTCTTTGGTAGTGAGTGGATTACAATCGATAATATACCGAAACCAGTGCATTTTCTTTTCTAATTGTGTTTTTTTAGAACTTACTGAATTTTCAAATAGGATTGAACTGGAGAAGTTCGTGGGACTGACAATGTCATTACACCAAAATAATGACGCAATTCCAACGTTTTTTCGATAATTTTCACAGTTGAGTTTCAGTGTTGTGAAACACAAAAAGTAATGAAAAATTAATTTATGAATATAAATCATACTTATTATAACTATATAAATATCGAATTCGAATAGTACCTGCGCATATGCATGCCTGTAGGACAAATCCAAATCCGAATAAAGTTATCCTTTTTCTTGTATACATCCTGACAATATCGACTGCTACTTAAACCAAATTTTAATTGAATGACAGCGTAACACAACACGCATCCGTTTAGACCTCTGTATAGTTTTTAAGTGATTCGCACAACCGGATTTACATTTTAAAACTTCCTTATTGACATTTGAATTGTAAGTAGACATAAACATGATTTAAAATTAAACCACTTTGCGATCAAGCTAATTTACTTTAACGACTCACGAAATATTTAACCATAAATTCTTCACAAGATTGGCAGTCGCCAATGAAAAACGACCCCAGTCGGAAAACCACACCAAGGAAAAAACAAGCAATTCTTGTGTGTCCTTTCTTCAAAATAAAGACATTATGGCCTTCATTCGAGCATGCTAAAAAAATAAACCAGGAAATGTATCCGATGTACAAATAATATATATATGTACTCATATGCAAACATGAATTCGATTTTGAATTAAAAAAAAAAAACTCCATAAATAGCCACACACAAACTAATTTGTAACCGATAATCTTTTATCTAAATAGAAAATTGAACATATCTGTATTTTTCGATGTCAGTTTTCCATAGCCTATGCCTCTTAGGCATCTTTCTGAAACGCACGAAACATTAGTGGCTCCACTAGCTCGCAGTGAGTGTATACCGAGGTAAAGTCAAGGACCTACTAGCTTCAATGTTTTTACATTATTTATTTTTTCAGAATATATTGTCTTGCTCTTGTATATTTAAATATGTATCATTTAACAATAAATTATCTTGCTCTTGTATATCTTAATTGTCTGTCTGTCTTAATTAATGAAAATATATTTTTGTAACGAAAAGCTGGTTTGAACAAAATCTCATTTGATTCAATTTTGCTAATAACATATATTTTGTTGAAATGCCATATGAACCAGCTGTAGCTGTACATTTTGCAATAATAATCTCCGAACCATTCCTATAAATGTCAGTTTTGCTATGGCCGACATTAATAAACAAATGATCGGATTTAAATTGTATGTCATTACAACGAAGTTAACTTACTTCATTCACACACATGAAACCTGCATAGCATAAAATGATCATTGCTTAATCTCTTAAATCAATGACATCCGTAGAATCTCTATACAACAAACACAATGATGTATCATCTCTGATGAAATAACACCTTTCTTGTGAACTAGTTTGGAACACACACGTTTTGAAATTCCTAATTATTGCTAAACAATGTTACTTTCCGTTGGATCATATACAACATTTATATAATGAATCCATTTAATACTGTAAAATACAGATGACACAGATTTTACTTGGACATGCATTCATGGACGGAATGCAAATGTTATTACATTCACATCAATTATACTTTAATGAAGTGTATATTCTTATTATATACATGTATATTTTGAAACCATGTGAACATGTGGCCGAAATATATGCGTCTCTCGCAAATCACACAACATAGTTATTGCTAAAGTTTGTTTGAGTAGTAGTTAGTTAAGTTAATCAATTAGATCTGTTAAATGTATTCACAATTGTTGTTTTGTATCATTCCGAGAATGACTGTTTGTTTTCATTAATTGCCAATTATAAAAAAAAAAATCAGTACTTTTGAATATACGTATTTTGTTGGTTAATGCCTGTTATCACAATTAGCTTACTGAAAGTATATATAAGTTGAATTTTAATATTTAAAGGTTCATACTATAGTACATTAACGCTTATCTTTGAACTCTGTGGTCAAAGTTCAACATTGAGGTATCTGTCTGTAGACTTACATCAAATATATTAACGTAGCTGAAATAAGGTATATTTTCATTGCGTCTCTAAATTTCCGTTCATTTACTTTTGTTAATAGTTTTTTGTACCGAAATGTTTGGTCAACAAACAAATTGGTTTTTTAAGTGTCCGCAAACCTAGAGTTATTACGATATACTCGTTTTCAAAGAGGAAATGAATGATCATGTCTATATGAAATGTAAATACGATGACAGTTTGAAGACTTGCTTATCATATCTGTTGAAACTACTCAAACGCACCTAAATAAAGCGTGTAAATAACTTGTAAACCAAAGTGTTTCCTTCAGTATAATCTTAATATTGCAAGTCGAGGTGCATACTTTAAAAGTTTCCCAAAGTTCAATGTTCTTAGTTTTCACATAATTGAGTAACATGTGCGCAATGTACATGAACGATGGTCTACCGTCGCCTAAAGTAAAAATATGTAATTTATTATAATGCGCATGCTCACTGGCCTCTGCAGTTATTATCAAATTCAATGTGGTGTCGGTCGTAATTTTGGACGCATTAAGATGCAGCGATAGATAGACTTAAAACTTGAATGTTAGCTAATTAGTTGAACACAATTATAAACGACGTTGGTGTAGAGGTATCCCTTGGTGAAAGACAATAGTCAAACACCTGCAAGTAATGAAAGTTTTGTCATCATGTGGACATGTTCACATGCTTAGTGTATGTCATATAAGTTAAATTCATAAGGCTTACAAAAACGAAGATAAGCTAAATGTTGTACTTACAAGCTAGTTTTTAAGAAGCCAATTCAATGTTTGTTTTTGTAGCCGTGTTAGCTTGTTAATTTCCATCAGCACTACTCGCATACAAAACTCACCGTCTACTGAAGACGGACACTGGCCATTTGGCGTACCAATGATATTTAGCCTTTTATTGGTAAATGTTCCATTAATTAGTCTTTTGCAGGCTTTGGTACGTACATGTTCATAACCCTGATAATGGAAAGTTGACCACTGTAAGTATTGGTTTTAGTGATTACACGTTCACTTCCCAGGTGCTAAAACATGTGTTACCATTGTTCCAGTTACTGAAGTGGTAGCCACCTGTAAAGCATAGACTCAGACTGTACTTTTTCACTACCCGGTTACTGCGGAACCCAAATGGTTACCATAGGATCAGTATGGCAAGTTTGTATCGCCCGGTACTGGACTTGTAACCACTTGGGCAGCATAGGCTGATGCAGGTACATTTTCACTGCCCGATTACTGGATTGGTACACACATGGTAAGCATAGGCTCAGGCAGGTACGTTTTAAACTAGCCAATGTCTGCACAGGTAAGCACATGGATAACATAGGCTAAAGCTAGTTTTAATTTTCCCCCATACTGACAGGAACCCACACGTTAATGCAAGCCAAGTGAAGTAATTGGATAAATGTAATCAAAATAAAAAATGGGCACATTTAACATTATCACATGTTGATAGGTCGGTCGGTTCTTGTGTTTGGATATTATTATGGAGTCTGACTTTGCGTGATTATATTTGGCATTCCAATTTTCTGACCACAGGTTTATTTCGGCATTATCATTGCGCAGTTAAATTGCTGTCGATTCAAGTGAGTTGAATATCATGTATATGCTTGATTAGAGATGTACACATGATTCAATAGTGTATACTTTATCATTAATTCAGCGCACCGAGAATAGATCCATGAGGCTAATACGTCAGCGAAATTGGATCCAGGATCACAACCGCATCTTTAACATCAGCATGTCTTGTCAGCATTGACCATTGATACTTTAAGTACGAATTAAACGCCTACATCTTTTCTCATTTCTATATTTGTTTAAATGTGCGTACGTTTATTTTTTATATCTTATTACGATCTCATAATAATTTAGCGAGATATGTATGTAATACGGTAGTCAACAAAAATATGCTATTCATTTAACATAATTTCTCAAAAGTTATTGTAAACGGTCTGTGTCAGATATTCTTTTCCGAGGCATGACACAAGACAGATTTTATAATATGAGGTTTAAGACATGGCCACAAAAGTAACTCCATTTAAAATTAGCAATGGTATACTTGCACAAATACTTTCTTATTGTTAGACAAATAAAGTGAATCGCACATACAGATTAATGCGATACGTAACAGTTGACTCTTGGCCTTTTCATGAGAGGCGTTAAGAATCGTTATGATCTACAACAGTTAGTTGTTTTATGATGAGCGATTATTATCAATGCTTACAACAAATGTCTGCAAGAAAAACCTTTATTACGCGCGCTCACATACATCTTCGACTTTAAATTAATGGCCATTCGAACAAAATGTAAAGAAACGCGTCAATGGAGTGTAGACAACTTGGCTTGTTTTCATCGTTAATGTCGTAGGTTAACTACAGATGATGCTAATAAAACCGCATGAAGATCATAAACATGGATGCATAACGTTGATACACACACACACAATGTTAAAAAACTTCATGATCATTTTCTCTTCCTGTACGTGGTCGAGGGCCTGTTGACGGCTTAATAATCTTTCAAGTACATAGCACCAACAAAAACAAAGAGACCAATAACCCTTAACTATTATTAAAACTTGGACAAAAGTAAGCGTTGACAAAAGCGTTCGTGACCTTACAAGTCTGATATCCACTTTTCTAACATCTACTACTATAATAACTGACAAAATACATAGGAAATGTGTTTGACAAATGACCAATGACACATACAATCAACGATAATACATACAGTGTCCAGTAACCCTAATCTATTATTAAAGTTTCGGAAAAAAACGTTCACAAAAGCTTTCGTGACCATACAAGTCGGAGCAAGAGTGGATTAAAATCGATGATAAACCGCTACCAGTGCAATTTATTTTTTAATTATGTTTTAAAGAACTTACTGAACTTTCTAATAGGATTGAACTGGAGAAGTCAGTGTGACATACGTCAAAATAATCACGCCGCCATTTCAGTGAATTTTCGATAATTTTCACAGTTCATTATCAGTGTTTGAAAAATAAATTTTAAAAAAGTTTAAAAAGTAAAGACAAAAGTAATGAGTTAATATAAAGCATACTAATTATAAGTAAATACTAATTAATTAACTTAGTACCTTTGCAAATGAATGCATATAGAACAAATCGAGATATATATATAAAGCTATCCTTTCTTTTGTATACATTCTGAAAATATCGACTGCTACTTAAACCAACTGATATTTGAACGCACGTGTTAAACAACACTCATTCGTTTAGACCTGTGCACAGGATGTAAGTGACAACGCACACATTAACAACAGAGTTTAAAACTTCCTTCTTGATTTTTGAATTGTAAGATGTAGTTAACGTAGGAAATTGACAATTAATCTTTTTTTTTCGTGAGAAATGTGACGACCATATATATCTAATTAAGTGCTAGTTTGACGTTGAACAAGATACTTGTATTATTCACACTTCTGGATTCTACGCATATTCATTTTATTTTTCGCCACTCTGAATAACTTATTTATGTTCGTTTTTTAGCGTTTGATAATAAACGGCAAGTACGGTACGCGTGTCCAGCCGTTAGCAACTGAAAGTGAGAAATTTGCACTGTATATATCTTTGTACTAGTGCGACGGACTGACCCTGTACATAATTAAGATACCGACTGGTGTGTTTGATGTATGAATGTATNTGGTCGAGGGCCTGTTAACGGCTTAATAATCTTTAAAGTGCATAGTAACAACATAAACAAAGTGACCAATAACCCTTAACTATGATTAAAGCTTGGACAAAAATAAGCGTAGACAAAAGCTTTCGTGACCTTACAATTCTGATATCTACTTTTCCAACATCTACTACTATAATAACTGAAAAAATACAGATGGAATGTGTTTGACAAATGACCAATGACACATACAATCAAGAATAATTAATATTTTTTTTCGTGAGAAATGTGACGACCATATATATCTGATTAAGTGAAAGATTGACGTTCAACAAGATACTTGTATTATTCACACTTCCGGATTCTACGGATATTCAATTTAGTTTTCGCCACTCTGTATAACTAATTTATTTTCGTGTTTCATGCGTATGATAAATGCCAACAAGTTCGGTACTCGAGTCCAGCCGTTAACATTTGAAAGTGATAAATTTGCACTGTATATGTTTAGCATTGTACTGGTGCGGACTGACCATGTACATATTTGAGATACCGACTGGTGGGTTTGATGTAGGAATGTATCAAATGATGAAATTTAGTGAAATGTACGTACTTAAATTTAGATATAACCGTAGAAATCGTGTAACGTAGTACATTATAATTGTACATAGTAATATATATAAAAGGACATAT
>VMBQ01007773.1:27058-41552 GCA_007657795.1 Dreissena rostriformis | reverse complement strand
GCTGTCACTTACATTCTTTTAGCCAACACTGTCGCCTTGTGAGAACAAACCACTGCGCTAGCCAGACTGCCAATGACATAACCAAAGACCACTTACATTATTATAGATGTAACTTACATTCTTATAGCAGACACTGTCGCCTTGGTGAGAATTAACCACAGCGCTATCCATACGGCAAATTACATAACCAAAGACCACTAACGTTCTTTTAGGTGTCACTTACATTCTTATAGGTGTCACATTCTTATATGTGACACTTACGTTCGTATAGGTGTCACTTACATTCTTATAGGTGTCACTTACATTCTTATAGTTGTCACTTACATTCGTATAGGTGTCACTTAAATTCTTATAGGTGTCACTAACATTCGTATAGGTATCTCTTACATTCTTATAGGTGTCACTGTAGCTGCTGCTATCGGCTTTGCACGGCGTCTGCTTGCAGGCTGATGTCTCAGTCGCCTTACCCTGGCAGGGTTTACCGCCGTGATTGGGTGCGGGAGTGTCGCACAACCTGTACATATACCAAGTGCATTAAGTAGCTGTTCCACATCTTATTTAGAGTGAGACATATTGTAAAAATTTGTAACAAAACACAGACATTTTTTTGTCGGGACAATTTATGACGTCTATTTTAAGCTATAACTATTTTTTTCTTAGAACATAATAACTTGATTGGGACACGTTTCTTTAAACCTGTGTCCAAGTAATATATACTTGAAATTGTTATACCTGGTTCTCATGGCAACACCTTCTCCACACGTGACGCTACAGCTACCGGGTGCAGCCCACGCACCCCACTGTCCATCAACAGCAACTGAAACAAAACAGTGGGATTATGTTGGTTTCTATGACAACCCGCCAAATAGGCCACCTAGCATGATTAGTTATACGGCCTGTATTTGACCCCGTATGGTGTTATACTGGGTCAGTGAATTGATATTGTACGAGAGCCTGTTGCCAGTTGCTAGTTGCAACATCAACATAGCGCAATTAATACTTTGATTACTAGTATTAGCAATTTGAACTTTGTTAATTAGCCATTTAGCAAATAATAGCATGGCGCACTGTCTGTCAAAAGTGTGCTTTGAAACTGTAGTAGACATGGATCACGTTTTCAATTATATATAACTTTCATCAATTGTATCCGTCTTGTAAGCCAATTAGACTTTTGGTCGAGATTTAATTTTAACTTTAATTTGCCTCGTTATCACATTTTTAAGAACAATCAAAACATATATTGATTACATTTTAACATAAAATTTATTTTTTAAATACATTCCACTGAGTAATATATAGAAATTGCCCTAAATAATCATCAAATCAGTGCAATAATAACGTGTTTGTATATTTTTTCCGCATATTTCAATTTCGCGTTTTGAATCTGGAATAGGCTTTAAACTTAAATATTATATGAATTCCGTTTTTAGAAAGCGTGTTCAGACATATACAATAATATGTATAAATACGGCATACCGGTAAATTTAAAAACCTTAAACGTTCATAAGAAGGATTTCAAAAAAGAGTTCTTGCACTTGTTAGCACGGGTGGCGGTTTTAACGGCGTCGTGAAAAAACAAGACATTGTTTTTTTTAAGATAATCAGCGCACACGTTATTTGTGAAACTACAGACCGAAATCAATATCAGTACATAATTCTATTGAAGAGAAAAAACGGTGTAACCTGGTAAAATACCTCGTTATTTTACCTAAAAAAAACATTTATATGTATTTAATAAAATTCCTACTCATCTCGTTTGGTATGATCAAACGGCGAAAGGAAGCATCCCTATAATTTTATTATATAGCCGATTCACTGATTCATTTTGACATAAAGGGTTGTGAAATGTTTGAACACTCGATTGGTTAGTGAAAAAAGTCAACACTATGGGGTAGACAGCTGCGCCGAAAAATGAACACAAGTCCCACTTATACCTGGGCAAGACCCGCTTATACCTGGGCAAGACCTGCTTATACCTGAGCAAGACCCGCTTATACCTGGGCAAGACCCGCTTATACCTTGGCAAGAACAGCTTATACCTGAGCAAAACCCGCTTACACCTGGGCAAGACCCGCTTATAACTGGGCAAGACCCTCTTATACATGAGCAAGACCCTCTTATACCTGGGCAAGACCAGCTTATACATGGGCAAGACCCGCTTATACCTGGGCAAGACCAGATTATACCTGGGCAAGACCCGCTTATACTTGGGCAAGACCAACTTATACCTGGGCAAGACCCGCTTATACCTGGACAAGACCAGCCTATACCTGGGCAAGACCCGCTTATACCTGGGCAAGACCCGCTTATACATGAGCTAGACCCGCTTATGCCCGAGCAAGACCCGCTTATACCTGGGAAAGACACGCTTATACCTGGGCAAGACCAGCTTATACCTGGGCAAGACCCGCTTATATCTGGGCAAGACCAGCTTATACCTGGGCAAGAACCGCTTATACCTGGGCAAGACCCGCTTAGACCTGGGCAAGACCCGCTTATACATTGGCAAGACCCGCTTATTCCTGGGCAAGACCCGCTTATACCTGGGCAAGACCCGCTTATACCTGTGCAAAACCCGCTGATACCTGAGCAAAACCCGCTTATACATGGACAAAATACGTTTATACCTGAGCAAAACCCGCTTATACCTGGGCAAGACCAGATTATTACTGGGCAAGACCCGCTTATACCTGGGCAAAACCCGCTTATACCTGAGCAAAACCCGATTATACATGGGCAAGAACAGCTCATACCTGGGCAAGACCAGCTTATACCTGGGCAAGACCTTCTTATACCTGGGCAAGACCCGATTATACATTGGCAAGACCCGTTTATACCTGGGCAAGACCCGTTTATACCTGGGCAAAACCCGCTTATACCTGAGCAAAACCCGCTTATACCTGGGCAAGACCAGCTTATACCTGGGAAAGACCCGCTTATTCATTGACAAGACCCGCTTATACATTGGCAAGACCCGCTTATACCTGGGCAAGACCCGCTTATAACTGGGAAAGACCTGCTTATACCTGGGAAGGACCCGCTTATACCTGAGCAAGACCGCTTTTACCTGGGCAAGACACGCTTTTACCTGGGCAAGACCAGCTTATACCTGAGCAAGACCAGCTTATACCTGGGCAAGACCAGCGTATACCTGGGTAAGACCCGCTTATATATTGGCGAGACCCGCTTTCACATGGGCAAGACCCGCTTATTCCTGGGCAAGACCCGGTTATACATTGGCAAGACCCGCTTATACCTGGGCAAGTCCCGCGTATACCTGGGCAAGACTCTCTTATACCTGGGCAAGACCAGCTTATACCTGGGCAAGACCAGCTTATACCTGGGCAAGACCAGCTTATACCTAAGCAAGACCAGCTTATACATTGGCGAGATCCGCTTATACCTGGGCAAGAACCGCTTAAACCTGGGCAAGACCCGCTTATACCTGGGTAAGACCCGCTAATTCATTGGCAAGACCCGCTTATACCTGGGCAAGTCCCGCGTATACCTGGGCAAGACCCGCTTATACCTGGGCATAACCCGCTTATAAATTGGCAAGACCCGCGTATACCTTGGCAAACCAGCTTATACCTTGGCACGACCCGCTTATACCTGGGCAAGACCCTCTTATACCTGGGCAAGACCCGCTTATACCTGGCAAAACCCGCTTATACATTGGCAAGACCCGCTTATACATGGGCAAGACCCGCTTATACCTGGGCAAGACCAGCTTATACCTGGGTAAGACCCGCTTATACCTGGGAAAACCCGCTGATACCTGAGCAAAACCCGCGTATACCTGGGCAAAATCCGCTTATACCTGAGCAAAATCCGCTTATACCTGGGAAAGACCAGCTTATACCTGGGCAACACCAGCTTATACCTGGGTAAAACCAGCTTATACCTGAGCGAAATCCGCTTATACCTGGGCAAGACCAGCTTATACCTGGGCAAGACCAGCTTATACCTGGGCAAGACCCGCTTATACCTGGGCAAGACCCGCTTATACATTGGCAAGACCCGCTTATACATGGGCAAGACCCACTTATACCTGGGAAAGACCCGCTTATACCTGGGTAAGACCAGCTTATACCTGGGCAAGACCAGCTTATACCTTGGCAAGACCAGCTTATACCTGGGCAAGTCGCGCGTAAACTTGGGCAAGACCCGCTTATACCTGGGCAAGACCCGCTTATACATTGGCAAGACCCGCTTATACATTGGCAAGACCCGCTAATACCTGGGCAAGACCCGCTTATACCTGGACAAGACCCGCTTATACCTGAGCAAAACCCGCTTATACCTCAGCAAGACCCGCTTATACCTGGGCAAGACCCGCTTATTCCTCGGCAAGACCCGCTTTTACATTGGCAAGACCCGCGTATACCTGGGCAAGACCCACTTATACCCGGGCAAGACCCGCTAATACCTGGACAAGTCCCGCGTATACCTGGGCAATACCCGCTTATACCTGGGCAAGACCAGCTTATACCTGGGCAAGACCCGCTTTTACCTGGACAAGATCCGCTTATACCTGGGCAATACCAGCTTATACATTTCAAGAACCGCTTATACATGGGCAAGACCCGCTTATTCCTGGGAAAGACCCGCTTATACCTGGGCAAGTCCCGCATATACCTGGGCAAGATCCGCTTATACCTGGGTAAGACCCGCTTATACCTGGGCAAGACGCGCTTCCGGTACACTCTGCCTGTTCAAACGCCACTCCTGCGCACGGTTTGCCGCCATAATCCGGTTTCGGGTCATCACACGCGCGGTATCTTCTGCGAACGCCTTTCCCCCCGCACGTGACCGAGCAGCCCTGCCATGCCTGCCACGCGCTCCACTTGCCGTCCATTGGCTGATTGATCGCTAAGACAGAATATACTAGTATTATATATAGAAATGTAGCATTTGAACATGACATAATACTATGTTTGCGGTAGAATACACTGTCATTGTTGCGGGTTTAAAGTGGCAATGGCGGGTAATTGTGATTCATGTATGGCAAAAGTTTTACACACTGGTGCCACAATATCATATCGTTATGTTTTTTTCATCGGAAACTTATTGAACTTGAAAAAGAAATGGCACTGGATATTCAATTTATTATTGATTTCATTTGGAGTTATATGAGGACGAAATGAATCGATGTCCGTTTAAGAGATCGATTTTAATGTTTGACAAAACATTTGTATGTGACACTAGTTTGATAGCAAATGATGTCAAACAATAAAATCATTGTCAGAAGAAATGAACAATCGATGGCAGATACTTTTTCGAACACGGCCTAAGAGAAACTACCGTTTATATTATTATCTTTAATCAAAACTGTAAACCCAGTTTGGAAATGTTGTATTATATAGGGAACATTTCAAAATGATATCAACAAACTAGTTAAAGTCATATACTAATAAGGGCCAGTTACTGGTAAAAAGGGACTAGTTAATTGGCATGTGATAAGCAGGGCACACCTCCTGCAAGTGACTCCCAAGTTACCCCTCTTTGCCTACCACGATTTATCGCAACCACGATTTATCGCAACCGCGATTTATCGCAACCGCGATTTATCGCAACCGCGATTTATCGCAACCGCGATTTATCGCAACCACGATTTATAACAACCGCGATCTATCGCAACCGCCATTTATCGCAACCACGATTTATCGCAACCACGATTTATCGCAACCGCGATTTATCGCGGACAAATATTAGAAATAATTAAAAATATTACGGAGGAATATTTTTTTTCAAAATCAGTAATTGATGAATTTAAGTGCTGACAAAATAGTCATTTTTTTAAAATGACGAAATTTCGTGCTGACGAAAATAAATGGTTTCACAGTAAACTCTTGCACTGTTACCATATTCACAGAGCCGCCCTGTATAGTCAGGTACGCAGTTGCACACGAAGCCCTCCGTCTTGTCGACACACACTCCGAACTGACACGGGTTTTCCTTGCACATGTCCACATCTGAAACAAGAAATATATTTTTAAAAAAGATATTCGACTTTGCAATACAGTTAGAAAATTGACGTTTCGAAGTTATTAAATTAAAAACAAAGGTTTAAGTATTGTTGTTTATGCGATCCTAAAGGTTTCGGGGATGGAATTAACCGGCATTGCGTAATTGTAATTGGGCCAAAATGTGTGTCTATGTTTCGAATGAGCATGCAGAGAGTAGTAGGCCGCATCTTTTTTAACACTGAACAGTGTAACATCCTTTACTACAGAGACGCGGTGATGCTGCCAATTGTCTGGGGGATAATCTTAAATCAGACAATGGAATAAATGAAGTGTAATGAAGAGTTATGTAAAAGGTCATTTGAAATGAAAAGCTGGTTAAACAGCTACGTTGAAAAAAAATATATAAGCGTGACGTTCAGATACAGATTGACCCTACAATGTGACAAGTGTTGTGATAAATACATTAATCTTATTTATATGTTACAAAATCGCCTCTCAATCAAACTATATTACTCAATGGGATCATACTACGTGTGTATACAGCTGCGATATATAGTTCAGTACATTTAAAAATCAAAGTACTGACAGTACTGGTGTGACGATGCTTTTGAAGAGGATGGATATAAAAGCACCAAAATTGTGTATGTGGGTACGAAAATTTTGGGTAAGAAAAAAAAATTGGGAACGAACATTGTTGGGGTACGGGGAAGTAGTACCGGTGGGGAACTTGACCCATTCAGCGAAACTGGGAGGCGGTTTACATTCTCGATCAAATATAAAACATAACTAGAAATGGCGCGGCAGCGTCCGACGCGTATCCCCACGCCGCATAGATGTTATATTAGCTTATCTTTGGTTCTTGACAACAAGACAAAAACATGCATTTGTTTGTTTTCATTTTCGACAATTGTGACACATAGACCATAACAAGCTTAAATGTTAAGGTTTATAATTTTAAATAATAAGAACATAATATCAGGAAAGATTTGGAAATCCTATCCCCAACTTGTCTGACACAGGCTAGTCCAACTTGTCTGACACAGGCTAGTCTAACTTGTCGGACGCAGTCTTACCAAACTTGTCAGACACAGGCTTATCCAACTTGTCTGACACATGCTAGTCTAACTTGTCTCACACAGGCTAGTCCAACTTGTCTGACACAGGCTAGTCTAACTTGTCTTACACAGGCTTGTCCTACTTGTCTGACACAAGCTAGTCTAACTTGTCTGACACAGCTTAGTCCGACTTGTCTGACACAGGCTTGTACAAGTTGTCTGACACATGCTAGTCTAACTTGTCTAAAACAGGCTAGTAAAACTTGTCAGACACAGGCTAGTCGTACTTGTCTGGCACAGGCTAGTCTAACTTGTCTGACACATGCTAGTCCAACTTGTCTAACACAGGCTAGTCCAACTTGTCTGAAACAGGCTAGTCCAACTTGTCTGACACAGGCTTGTCTAACTTGTCTGACACAGACTAGTCTAACTTTTCTGACACATGCTAGTCTAACTTGTCTGACACAGGCTAGTCCAACTTGTCTGACGCATGCTAGGCTAAATTGTCTCACACAGGCTAGTCCAACTTATCTGACACAGGCTAGTCTTACTTATCTGACACAGGCTAGTATAACTTGTCTGACACAGGCTAGTATTACTTGTCTGACACAGGCTTGCCTAACATGTCTGACACAGGCTCGTCTAACTTGTCTGACATAGGCTAGTATAACTTGTCTGACAAAGGCTAGTCCAACTTGTCTGCCAATGGCTAGTCCAACTTGTCTGACACAGGCTAGTCCAAGTTGTCTGACACAGGCTAGTCCAACTTGTCTGACACAGGCTAGTCTAACATGTCTAATACAGGCTAATCTAACTTGTCTGACACAGGCTAGTCCAACGTGTCAGCGTAGGGATAACTACATTTGGGGTTTTCCCAGCGTCACAGCGTTTGAAGTGTCACCTGGCAGTTTCGGGTCTGGTTCCTGCCCCGAACCTCTCTATAAATTTGAAAGAGGACGGGAACCAAGCGGCCTTTACCTTTATCAATGATAATCAGCGAGGTATGCCGATTAAGAAAATTTAGCTAACTCAATCGGACTGGCTCGGTCTTTTAGGTAGGTCGCCATTGTGAAGCATTTTGTCATGGTATGATAATTTAGACGAGCTGCTGAAGCAGCATCTTTAAAAACTATTTTTGAATAAAAACAATTACACGTAATTTCATGATATAAGTTGAAATACAAATGTTATTCGCCTAAATGCGAACATGTTACCCCTTCAGTAGTATAATCGCACGCGCTCACCACTAAGCCATTCAGGCTCATACATGTTCTCAGTCATTAACTTTATTTCGCTTGTTTGCATTAATACAATGATTTTAATATTTCAATTATTTTGATCATTCAATAGAAGACCATAAATAAATAACACAAACGCACGTACTCTTTACGCAGTCCTTTCCCTCCCATTCCGAAGTGCACGTGCACTTGTAGTCGTTGAGGAGATCCGAGCACGTGCCGCCGTTCTTACACGGAGCGGTCTGACATTCGTCAACCTCTGAAAGGATCATGTTACCATACAGTATGGCGCTATGACAGAAACAAGTCAAGTCTCGGTAAAATATGCACAAATAAGTATTTTCCTGAATTTCCAAATCTTAATGACATTTCACATCGGTGAAATTACAACGAATTTTGCGGAAGCTCGTACGTTTACTAAGACGAACATAGATTGGATAATGGATATACTAGATGTCCATAAAATGATACAATATGTTGACAAACGGAATCGAGCATTTTTTTCGGCAACATTCTCTCGACATAAATTGTTAGTTTCCTAAGCTTTTCATCTGAGTGCGTGTCATATTTGCACTCGCTATATGGGCATACAACAAATCGATAGCCTCACGTTCATCTTGGGGATATATGAGCCTCGCTCTGTGAAAAGGGGGTTTAATGCAAGTGCGTAAAGTGTCGTCCCATATTAGCTTGTGAAGTCCACACAGGCTTATCATGGACGATACTTTCCGCTTGTATTATATTTCTCGTTTAAAAGAAGAATCTTCTTGACGAAAATCCAGTTTAGGCGGGAAGTGTCGTCCCTGATTAACCTGTGCGATCTGCTTTACGCACATGCATTAAACCCCTTTTCGCAGAGCGAGGCTCATATTCAATAACAATAAAACCCGAACACAATTATAACTGAACTTACCCGTTTCGCAGTCACTTCCGTTGTAACCCGGCACACATTTACACGTGTACTTGGCGAGAAGGTTGCTGCACGTAGCTCCGTTTTTACACGGATTTCCGGCGCATTCGTCGATGTCTACAGTGACAAGATCATAAACCGTTATACTATATTGCCTATCATTATGCATTGTGTCGAGACTGGAGTGTTNGAGTGTTAAACATCCGCTAATATTTAGAAACTGACACGAGTTCCCATGTACTGCTATATATTTTCTCAAACGAAATAAGGAAAAAAAAGCAAATGACAGTTAATTATTAGCCAGCGCACATTAAGTTACGTACCTTCGTTACAGTTGGTTGCCTACCAACCAGGCGCACAGTCGCACGTGTACTTGTTGAGAAGGTTGTTGCACTTTGCACCGTTCTGGCACGGATTGCTGGCACATTCGTCGATATCTAAACGCAAACATTATACGAGATTGTGAAAACAGAGTCATTATGTAACGGCGACATAAGGCATACCAAAAGTTTCAGCAAAAGGCTGTAAACGAAAAATCAAATTAGAAAGGTCATAAGTATTTGGATGCAGACGCATTTCACATATCCACTGTCCGGTCACAGATTTAGTGATCCACACCCTAGTGTGCCCTATGTATGTCATGATCGCATTGAAGACCAGTTTACCNCCACCCCCAACCCCCACCCCCACCAAAAAAAATCACCTACCTAAGAAAGAAGTGTTGATATTAATTTATCCAGAAGAAGACATAAGCAAGAAAATTTCTGCAACTGTATTCTCTCGTTTCAAACCTAAATCACAGTTGGTTCCCTGCCAACCACCGGCACAGTCGCACGTGTAGTTGTTGAGAAGGTTGTTACACGTGGCTCCGTTCTGACACGGTTTGGGGGCACACTCGTCAATGTCTAAAAGAAAAGGAAAATATCTTGAAACATATTGGAAAACAGTCTTACTTCTGTATTTAATAAACGTATTGTCGGAAAAACAACACTGTGTTGTATAGTATTAACAGTGTTAAGGCAATCAAGACATTGGTGATTGAAAATACAAATTCAAATGAAACTCTGTATTTGCTAAGAAAGGCAATTGATAACTGAATAACAGCTTCAGCGAACTGATACTGCCATTGACATTTAAATTGGCGCCATTGCATCGTTTGAACAAAGTATAAAGTATTCATGTATGTGTTATCATACCTCCTTATAATACAAAGTGAAACATCGAGTCTATTCAGAACATAACCTTCAATATTTCTACTAATGTATGTTTCATTTGGATATTAAAATAATTTACTTCAAAATGCTAATTTAAAGTACAATCTACCTAGTTTACTCGTTATACTTATAAATAGCAACACACCTTGGTGACAGTTGGTTCCCTGCCATCCACCCGAACACGTGCACGTGTACTTGTTGAGAAGGTTGTTGCACGTGGCTCCGTTCTGACAGGGGTTACTGGCGCATTCGTTAATGTCTGTGATTCAAAGTTTCTACAGATTAACAAATCAGTTTAACTAATACAAAATAGAAACTGTTTATATTTGGGCCGCGCTCTGTGAAAATGGGTTTAACGTATGTGCGTAAAGTGTCGTCCAATATAAGCCTGTGCTGTCCGCACAGACTTATCAGGGACGACAATTACCGCTTGCATGACATTTTTCGTATATAGAAAGTCTCTTCTTAGCAAAATTCCAATTTAGGCGGAAAGTGTCGTCCCGAATTAGCCTGTGCGGACTGCACAGGCTGATCTGGGACGACACTTTACGCACATGCATTATGCCCAGTTTTCTCAGAACGCGACTCAAAAATATACTCGTCCTGTAAAAAAAAAACATGGCCGATATTAAAACTTGCAAATAAGAATATGAATTAAATCAGTAAATGCTTTACAAAAAACACACTCTTTATCTGTAAATTATTGATTTTTTTTATGAACATGAAGGCCATGACCATAAACTTAATTTAATCAATGTTAATTTAAATGTGTTTAGAAACTGCATCTATATTTATGTCTAACATTACAAACATAGCCATTTCTAGCACGTCCGGTTTTGTTCTCATTCAATGTTATGCTATTGTACTTAGGCATTTAAGCAGCAAAACGAAAACGTGCTGTACAAATATAATAGCAATCAGTTAACGAATACGTGCTGCATGTAAAGCCCGTTTGGTTCATTATAACTTCGAGATATGAAAGTAAAATTAAACATGAAGAAGTCATTTAGTGGAAAACAATGGAATTTAAATTAAAACCAATTTACTCATCATTAAAAACACAGATTCTGGATGCTTATAGTCATTCTTCACATTACGTGCAAATTCTATGTGTATATGATTCAACCACGAATTGTTTTATTTCTATATCACTTGTACTTTTCTTTTAACTTTTAAGAAACATTACTTAAGTTAGTGAAAATCGGTTTAAATGGGATAAAGTATGGCATCTTACTTCAACTGAAGAAACAAAAGCTTGCCTAGTTCACAGTTGACCCCCTGCCAGCCCCCGGCACACGTGCACGTGTACTTGTTCTGCAGGTTATTGCACGTTGCTCCGTTCTGGCATGGGTTGCTGGCACACTCGTTGACGTCTAACGAAACAAACGTAGTCACCATACAACGTTAACAAATTTGGCATGTAGTAAAAACAATTAACATACTAAGTTATAACTCAAATTGAAAGCACACACGGAATGAAACGGTTCTATGTTCTACCCAAACAATGATGCGTTTTGTATGCCCCCGAAGGTGGGCATATAGTGATCGCACTGTCCGTCTGTCGGTCCGTCTGTTCGTAGAATATTCCGTCACACTTTGCGTTTAGGTTTCAAAAAATGTGGAAAAACACTTTGCGTTTAGGTTTAGAAAAATGAGCAAAAAGGGGGCATATGTCATCCTATGGTGACAAGCCTTGTTTTATATAATGTGCATGCGTTCAAACGAAAATATTTGAAAAATACAAAATACCTTTTTTCATAAATAGGTTGAAATTCGTAAATTCTTAAATCGAAACTTACAAAGCTATTTTGTCCGTGG
Source organism: Dreissena rostriformis (assembly GCA_007657795.1). Classification (NCBI taxonomy): domain Eukaryota; kingdom Metazoa; phylum Mollusca; class Bivalvia; order Myida; family Dreissenidae; genus Dreissena; species Dreissena rostriformis. The sequence goes on along the minus strand of VMBQ01007773.1, from coordinate 29,348 downwards.
TGCATTATTACTTTTGAAAAGAATATTTGTATATATGCTTCTGCGAGAAGAACTGAATAACTATCTGTATATATGCTACTGCGAGAAGAACTGAATTAGTTTTTGTATATATGCTACTGCGAGAAGAACTGAAAGACTTATTGTATACATACTACTGCGAGAAGAACTGAATGACTATTTGTATATATGCTACTGCGAGAAGAACTGAATGACTATTTGTACATATGCTACTGCGAGAAGAACTGTAGGACTATTTGTATATATGCTACTGCGAGAAGAACTGAATTAATATTTGTATATATGCTACTGCGAGAAGAACTGAAAAACTATTTGTATATATGCTACTGCGAGAAGAACTGAATGACTATTTGNTGCAACAAATTAAAGGGAAAAGTACCCACGAGAGCCTGCATGTTTGTGTACAAGACCTCATTACAATAGCAATGAGGCGTATACTGCATTTAGCATTTGCATCGAGTTTGCATTTCATTCAAATATATTGTTAGTAAGCTAGCCATTGTCGATCTATTTTCCTAATTTTTATGACCGCACTGAGATAACGAGAACATTATGACGTTGACGATGTCTTTTCGCCAAAATACCGTTAAGTGATTGGTTGTCCACAGGAACTCCAGCCAATGAAATCACTAGAAATGTTAAATCTTAAACATGCTTAAGATAACACCATCCGTAATGACTATTTTACACGGGAAACATTGTTGAGCAAGTGATAAATGTATAGCTTTCTTAATTTATCATTGAAACAATTGTGCAATATCAAGACTTAGGCGGGCTTTCAAATTATTACTTTAAGTATTATAAACGGGACACCCCTGGAACCGAGAGGAAATTCCGGGACTTGCATGTCCCCTTGTACCATGGACATTTTACCAGTCGACCTCATAATCAATAGGATTATGCTTTACCTCCCTTATAACAATCAAACCAACTTGGATGATCGTAGTCCAAAGAGTTCTAATGATATCCTGGTGAAACGAATTACAACTTACTAACTTGACTTTTGACCTGCTGATATCAATATCAAAAGGCGGGGTCTCTTTCCCCCAAGTAACCGGGTGACCGGTAGCTGTGGGATCCGACAGACATAGTGCAGAAATATCCTTTCACGTATCTATTCAGTTCATGAAAAAAGTGTCTTTATGTTGCCAAAACTTTGCTAATAATATCATTATAATTATTGTCTTAACCCTAGTTATATCAATTTATTACATATTTTTTTCCTGTGTTTTAATATCGTAGCCTAAATGTTTAATTGCTTAAGTTTCTTACAGCATTTTTATTTTTATTTATATGCTGCATAAAAGTATCAATCACTCTTTTTTTTTATAAATTGTATGTATATTTATATGTTTTGTACAACGCCATTGAATATAATTATATAAATAGGAGTTTCATCAAATTAGCAAGTTTCAAGTTTCAAGTTTCAATTAACCAGAACACAACTTCGATTGTCATTAATTTAAGGGACTTATTGAAATCGTACGGAAACAAAATTATCAATGGAGCGACCAACCGACGGACACGTGCTAAAAATAAATTCCCAGATTATAAGCAATCAAAAACTTTTCACAGATTGCCTATGGGATAATGATTAGCATGTGTACTCACTCTGGTCACATTTAATGCCGTTCCATCCAGCCACACAGTTGCACGTGTACGCGTTGATTCCGTCAACACACGTGGCACCATTCTTGCACGGATTTGGGGCACATTCGTTGATGTCTGGAAGTATGTCATGCACGTATTGTTTGCTTTTTTAACAGGACAATGATGAATGCGAGGATAAACACAATTAAGGAAAATACTATTTAGAATTCAGATAAAGATATAAATTCTAAAATTAATAATTGTGAATACTGACTTTAATCACAGTTGGTGCCAGTCCATCCCGCCACACACTTGCACGAGTACGCGTTGATTCCGTCAATGCACGCGGCACCGTTCTTGCACGGGTTTGTGGCACACTCGTTGATGTCTATAAGCATAAGCATGAGATATTTGCTGAATTAAAGGTAAGCGTGCAACGCTGTATAGTTGGAAAATGGGGTGATGAGTCTATAGAAATAGTTTTTCTGTATAGTATTTCGGTGCAAAACATTATCATATTATATCAATAACACAGGCAATAGAGGGTTATGGAAATATTTTGTCAACCCGATAATGGTAGTGACAATCGAGGCGAAAGTTTGAGAAAGAAATTAGTTTTGTAAGAAATAAATATACACACAAACAATAACACAAAAATTAAAACAGTGAGTTATATAAAAAG
>VMBQ01007773.1:3761-15589 GCA_007657795.1 Dreissena rostriformis | reverse complement strand
TAAGTACAAGTGACTTTAACCCGACTTCCCAAAATGGAATCCTTCCCTTGATCAGGCTGTAACCAACCTGCCAATTAACCCTTTGAGCGCTGGAACCGGATTTTGAAGGCCTTTGCAAACAGTTTGGATCCAGATGAGACGCCACAGAACGTGGCGTCTCATCAGGATCCAAACTGTTTGCTATTCTGATAGTATATTTTGAAAAAAAAAATCGAAGAAAATGCTTATTTTAGAAATTTAGCAGACAACATTTTAGCAGACGACAAATTTCCCAGCATGCAAAGGGTTAAATAACAGAGATGAAGATGATTACAATTCATATAAGTTTGATGATTTTCAACTTGCTATTAAACTTAATTTTTGGAACAGTTTCGAACGGAATCGGTTTCTATGTGTACTTTAACTATTTGGAGCAAAGCTATCTTACAGGGCTGTATGCAATTTCTAAACTCAAGGCTGGCAGACTTTAAGTTGAGAGAAGTGAACTGTACTAAATTTAAGAAAATTAATAAATGGACAGGAAGAATTGACTGTGACGTGTTGTTAGTCAAAGAAAATAAAGGTTCCTGGCTAACCGACTTTAGCCAGTGGTGTCGGCTACCTGACGATTAAAGCCCTGAGAACCCAGTAAACTCAGTTTCATTTTAATATTGGTAATATTTTAATATCTACAAACATCTTTGTAACCAGACCACATCTGGCTTGGAAATTTCGGCTATAGCTATAAGGAACATTTAATTTTTATTGAGAAACTTTATTTTACGAAATACTTAACGAAATTTCCGTTGATTTTTGAGTATCAATGGGGCTTAAGTATGACACAATATTTTACGAAGGTGACTGATTGCTTAGGGTGTAAATTGAGTAAAAAAGGGAACTATTCAAAGATTAGCTATTGGATAATAATAGGTATGTGTACTCACTCTGGTCGCAGTTCTTGCCATTCCATCCCGCCACACAGCCGCACGTGTACGCATTGATGCCATCAGTGCACGAGGCGCCGTTCTGGCACGGGTTTGGTGAGCACTCGTTGATGTCTGGAAGTATATCATTAACTTTTTGTTGTCTTTTCGTCTATATGACTACATATTTAACGCAGATGACTGGTTGGTTAGGGTGTCATTAAGTGAAAAAGGGAATTAACAAAATGAACTGGCAATCGGATTATAAAAAGCGTGTTTACTCACTCTGTTCGCAGTTCTTGCCGTTCCATCCCGCAACACAGCCGCATGTGTACGCGTTGATTCCATCAGTACATGTGGCGCCATTCTGGCACGGGTTTGGTGAGCACTCGTTGATGTCTGGAAGTATATCATAAACTTTTTGTTGGCTTTTCTTTATTATGACAACATATTTAACGCAGATAACTGATTGCTTAGGGTGCCATTAAGTGAAAAAGTGAATTAAAAAAATAAACTGGCAATCGGATTATAAAAAGCGTGTGTACTCACTCTGTTCGCAGTTCTTGCCGTTCCATCCCGCAACACAGCCGCACGTGTACGCGTTAATTCCGTCAGTGCACGTGGCGCCGTTCTGGCACGGGTTTGGGGAGCACTCGTTGATGTCTGGAAGTATATCATTAACTTTTTGTTGTCTTTTCTTCTATATGACTACATATTTAACGCAGATGACTGGTTGCTGAGGGTGTTATTAAGTGAAAAAGGGAATTAACAAAATGAACTGGCAATCGGATTATAAAAAGCGCGTGTACTCACTTTGTTCGCAGTTCTTGCCGTTCCATCCCGCAACACAGCCGCATGTGTACGCGTTGATTCCATCAGTGCACGTGGCGCCATTCTGGCATGGGTTTGGGGAGCACTCGTTAATGTCTGGAAGTATATCATTAACTTTTTGTTGGCTTTTCTTTAATATGACAACATGTTTAACGCAGATAACTGATTGCTTAGGGTGTCATTAAGTGAAAAAGTGAATTAAAAAAATAAACTGGCAATCGGATTATTAAAAGCGTGTGTACTCACTCTGTTCGCAGTTCTTGCCGTTCCATCCCGCAACACAACCGCACGTGTACGCGTTGATTCCATCAGTGCACGTGGCGCCGTTCTGGCACGGGTTAGGGGAACACTCGTTGATGTCTGGTAGAATATGTCATGCACGTGTTGTTGGATTTTGTAATATGAAAAAAGTTTTAACGAAGGTGTCTGCTTGCGTTGGGTGCAATATCAATTAGAGGCTTATATGTAACAATATATGTAAAAGTAATTAGTGCGTATACTGACTTTGATCACAGTTCTTGCCGTTCCATCCCGCCACACAGCCGCACGTGTACGCGTTGATTCCGTCAGTGCACGTGGCGCCGTTCTGGCACGGGTTAGGGGAACACTCGTTGATGTCTGGAAAAATATGTCACGCACGAGTTGTTGGATTTGTAATATAAACAAAAAGTTTGAACGAAGGCGACTGCTTGCGAAGCGTGTCATATAAATTAAAGGCTTTATGTAACAATATATTTAAAAGTAATTAGTGCGAATACTGACTTTGATCACAGTTTTTGCCGTTCCATCCAGCCACACAGTTGCACGTGTACGCGTTGATTCCGTCAACACACGTGGCGCCATTCTTGCACGGGATTGGGGCACATTCGTTGATGTCTGGAAGTATTTAATGTACGTGTTACTGGATTTTTAATAAGACAAAATAGTGTTTACGAAGGTGACTGGTTTTTAAGGGTGTAACATAAGTTAAATGCTTATTTGCATGAACTATATATACATAATACATGTATGTACTCACTCTGTTCGCAGTTCTTGCCGTTCCATCCCGCCACACAGACGCACGTGTATGCATTGATTCCGTCAGTGCACGTAGCACCATTCTGGCAGGGGTTTGGTGAGCACTCGTTGATGTCTGGAAGTATACATGTATTACGAACTTATTGTTGGATTTTCTTTAATATGACAACATATTTTACGCAGGTTACTGATTGCTTAGGGTGTAAATTAAGTAAAAAGGAAACTTAAAAAAAAAACACATTGGCAATCGGATTATAAAAAGCGTGTTTACTCACTCTGTTCGCAGTTCTTGCCGTTCCATCCAGCCACACAGCCGCACGTGTACGCGTTGATTCCGTCAGTGCACGTGGCACCNGCCTGAGGATGTATAAAACATGCTGCACAGGGCTTATCAGCATTCCGAAAATAAATTTTGACTGCTTAAAGAATCTGTGTAACTGGTGATTATAATTAATTAATTAATATTTTGGCCATTGAAGAGAAATGGACATTTGGGAAATTTACCAACATCTAATATTGTTTATTAAAGAAAAGTGATGAAGATGATTACATTTCTTATAAGTTTGATGATTTTCAACTTGCTATTAAACTTATTTTTTGGAACAGTTTCAATCGGAATCGGTTTCTATGTGCACTTTAACTATTTGGAGCAAAGCTATCTTACATAAACCTGCAGGGCTGTATGCAATTTCTAAACTCAAGGCTTGCAGACTTTTAGTTGAGAGAAGTGAACTGTACTATATTTAAGAAAATTAATAAATGGACAGGAAGAATTAACTGTGACGTGTTGTTAGTCAAAGAAAGTAAAGGTTCCTGGCTAACCGACTTTAGCCAGTGGTGTCGGCTACCTGACGATTAACGCCCTGAGAACCCAGTAAACTCGGACCAAGCACGAGGATTACGACGAGTTATTATTCATAAAATATAAAACAGTAAACGTGTACGCGTTGATTCCGTCAGTGCACGTGGTACCATGTTAGTGTTCATGTGTCGTATGAATAGATATCAGTGCGGGAAATGATAATGGAATTTATTGTGACACGAAAAATAAAAACCTGCATTTAATATCTACAAACATCTTTGTAACCAGACCACATCTGGCTTGGAAAATGTTGGCTATAGCTATGATGAACATTTATTTTTTATCGAGAAACTTTATTTTACGAAATACTTTACGAAATTTCCGTTGATTTTTTAGTATCAATGTGGCTTTAATATGACACAATATTTTACGAAGGTGACTGATTGCTTAGGGTGTAAATTAAGTAAAAAGGGGAACTCTTCAAAGATTAGCTATTGGATAATAATAGGTATGTGTANATTTAGAGACGAGCGTGATTCTTAACATTTAGAGACGAGCGTGATTCTAAACATCTAGAGACGAGCGTGATTCTTAACATTTGGGACGAGCGTGATTCTGAACATTTAGAGACGAGCGTGATTCTCAACATTAAGAGACGAGCATGATTCTAAACATTTAGAGACGAGCGTGATTCTTAACATTTAGAGACGAGCGTGATTCTTAATATTTAGAGACGAGCGTTATTCTTAACATTTTGAGACGAGCGTGATTCTTAACAGTTAGAGACGAGCGTGATTCTTAACATTTAGAGCCTGTAATCGCACTCAGGTGCGAAATGTTATGGTGTTGTTATAAGTATGTTACAATCACGCCCCACCCTACTTGTTTTGTTATTAGTATGTTACAATCACGCCCCCACCCTACACCCAGGTGCGAAATGTAATGGTGTTGTTATAAGTATATTACAATCACGCCCCACCCTACACACAGGTGCGAAATGTAATGGTGTTGTTATACGTATGTTACAATGTAATGATGTTGTTATAAGCATGTTACAATCACGCCCCACTCTACTGTAATGGTGTTGTGAAAAGTATTTTACAATGTAATGGTGTTGTTATAAGTATGTTACTATGTTATGGTGTTGTTATAAGTATGTTACAATGTAATGGTGTTGTTATAGGTATGTTACATTGTAATGGTGTTGTTATAAGTATGTTACAATGTAATGGTGTTGTTAAAAGTATGTTACATTGTAATGGTGTTGTTATAAGTATGTTACAATCACGCCCCCACCCTACACGCAGATCATAATCTTCGCTCAAATAATATTATCTTCTGTATATATTATACGTATGCCACAAATATGAAACTACAAAACAACGCAAGAAGTAATATTTCGTGCCAATACTGAACTATTACAGATAAATTCGCAGCAACATTATATGCAAAAACTCGATGCATTTGATTACATTTGCTGTAATCGAGCATATTCGCTCAATAAAAAAAATATTGAAAGAATGTTGCAAAGACTATTTGAACATCCTTATACAAGTTATCGAAATAATCAGTTCGACCCACCTACCTACCCTTCTTCATGTATGATATTAGTGGGACCTAACAACATGCTTTTGGCAGAACGATGATCTTTGTGTCGTTATTTGAGATATGCGACTTGATTCAAAAACTATATCAAAGTTTGCATGTTGTATACAAATAATAAAGATTCCTTTTTAGTTTAGCATTTTTTGTTATACAGTAATCGAAAAATGGCAAATACAAATTGAAATGATACGTACACAATCATAATTACAAACATTATTGGAAAGCTCGCAAGTTTTTTTTGCGACAAAGAGCACATACTCGTTGTTAACCGCCCAATACATAACGAGCAAAATACACGAAAATAGTTTCAATAATGAACCCTTTGAGCGCTGGAACCGGATTTTGAAGGCCTTTGCAAACAGTTTGGATCCAGATGAGACGCCACATAACGTGGCGTCTCATCAGGATCCAAACTGTTTGCTATTCTGATAGTATTCTTTGAAAAAAAAATCGAAGAAAATGCTAATTTTAGAAATTTAGCAGACAACATTTTAGCAGACGACAAATTTCCCAGCATGCAAAGGGTTAAGATATAGCTAATGTAGTAATTGCATACTTGCACGTTGTAAAGCCACGTAAGAATCGTACAGGATAGGTTTTGCTTAATTTTTGTGTTATGATAAAAAATAATGTCAGCCACGACATTCAGTCATAATCGTTGTAAACGTTTTACACATAAATCCAACATTATAACTTAAATGATATGAGCTTCGCTCTGTGATAAGGGGGTTAAATGCATGTGAGTAAAAAGTCGTCCCAGATTAGCCAGTGCAGTCCGCACAGGCTTATCAGGGACGACACATTCCGCTTTTATTATATTTTCGTTCACAGGAAAACTCTTCTTGACCAAAAGCCAGTGCAGGCGGAAAGTTTCGTCCCATATTAGCCTGTGCAGACTGCACGGACTAATATGGGAGGACACTTTACGCAAAGGCATTTAACCTCGTTTTCTCAGGGCTCGACTCGTATACACCTTACCTGCAGCCGCACACTGCATAGCTATCGCCAACACTGCCAATGATGCCGTCGACACCATCTGTTAAAGCGTAAAGGGCGTTAGAGCGTTTTATCGAGGCAAAGTTAAAGTTTCCCCCAATGCATTTGCCAAACAAGACAAGTAAAATGCAATTTCAGTTTTACATATATTTATGTGTTTCGTTTAGTTATCTTAAATACTAAATAGTCCATTATTATAGTAAGATGGCGACAAGTAGCATGTACTGCATGTATTTTATAGCAGCCTCGGAACAGTTTACAACTACCGACTTCGATTTTTTCTGAAGTGCGTGTTAATAGGTAACCGACAGTGATTGACAGAATCAAAAGCAAAAAAAAAACAGCAAACTAGTCTTCTTTAATTTTAGTTCTTAATACGTTAACTGAAAAGTAATTCTAAACTTCGTATTTTCAGCCCAAGTAAACACGTTACCTAGCAACACGTTACATAACAGGTAAACTGAACAAGCGCCGGCATCACGCTAGATAAATGTACGAAAAAAAGTATGTGTCTTTGATTTTAACCCATTCATGCCTAGCGTCTAGAAAAACGGCCTTGGCAAACAGCGTAGACCCAAATGAGACGCCGCATGATGCGGCGTCTCATCAGGGTCTGCGCTGTTTGCCTAAAGCAATTTCTGTAAGAATATTCTAATTATAGAAATAAATATACCAGACATCCCTTATTTTGGAAATATATTGATCCAATTTAGAAGGATGGGAGAGTCCCCTAGGCATAAATGGGTTAAAATGACCTCCCCGTGACGCCAGCGATTTATCAATTGCGACATGATTTTTTTTATTAATTTTTAGCATTTTACAAACGTACATGCGATTTACAATTACATTTTTATGTTGACAAGTTGGTTTACATAGTTAAAATATTTTTTTTATGATCTAAACATAATATTATTAAAACCATTGAAACAAAACGCCACCGCGGCTAACACGACATAAAACGCATTACCTTGCCAATCTTTGAGTGAGATGCACTGAAGAAATCTTCGGTACGATCGCAAGCCGCAAGGAAAACAAAGAAGTTGGACCTCCTCTCGATCTCAACTTCTCGTCCGAAATGAGGCAGTCCCGTGTGTAACGACGTTTAAATGGGGGATTATTATAATCCAACGATTTCGAGATGATTGCCAAAAGACCGGTTAAACGGTCAATTAATTTTGGCACTGTTGCTATTGCCCCATATCCTCAGTCGGTCAGAACATACAACAACAACGTTAAACCCTGATTGAAAAAAAGGGTAACTGTTTTGCTATTTGCACGTTTGCCAAGTCTCAACCTTAACATTACATAAAAAAGAATTGTAAAATAACTTCTGATATATTCTTTGATCATTTTAAGAATTGTTTACAAATAAGTATGTATTTAAAAGTAGTTGTTAAATTTAATAAATGACGATAGCTTGGATATTGAGTTTGTAGCGAAAGCAGTCTTTACCCATTTATGCCTAGCGTCTAGAAAAAAGGCCTTGGCAAACAGCGTATACCCAGATGAGACGCCGCATGAATCGGCGTCTCATCAGGGTCTGCGCTGTTTGCTTAAAGGAATTTCTGTAAAAAAAATATTCTAAATATAGAAATAAATATACTAGACATCCCTAATTTTGGAAATAAATTGATCCAATTTAGAAGGATGGGAGAGTCCACTAGGGTTAACAAAAGGGTTAATTAATAGTGGCGGAATTGATCAGCTTATACTTGAATTCTTTATTGATTGTAAATAGTTATTAGCTCCTCCACTTTGCACGTTATTTAATATGTATGTTCCTTTGTAATTATGCAACAAGAACTTACCCAAATATGTGGTCTACATGTATAAAGGTACGTCTGCCGAATAAGGTTACAACGTCGACGTCAATAAATATTGAGGAATAACCCCTACTAGTATATTTAAACAAAATCCTTAATATTAAACAACTGAATACGTAAGCGGTTTGAAACAAATGACGTCTTTAAATATTTCCGTACGCAAAAATGTACAATATATTGTTTGTTCGAGCTTATTGCTTTATTAAAGTAGTGTATCACAAGCGTGCACTTTATTGTGCCTTTGTAAATTTTAATAACCAGTTCGATCTGTTTATAGTGACCGCATCATATTTGTTTGCAACATAATTTCTCATCCAAATTTGTAAAAATGATAAGGTCAAACGAGCACATATTTAAATTTAAAAAAAAAGCACAATTGGACGGAAATATAATAACCCATGGTTTAACAACGCCTGTAAAGTTGCGCGTCGTAGCTACATGCGGGCTAATCGATTATTTTACGCTGATCGCTTACCATTCGCGTGTTTAAGAGGATTATTAAAATTATGCAACATTGAAAAACTACTTATTACTTATTTAGAACAACATTTAATAGTCTGAAAACTGACTTTGTCATATAGACACCTCGATTCTTCATAATATTGTATATGAACACCATATTTCGTATAGCTAATCATGATTTAGTTATACACGCTCTGAACATAGGTTTCGTCTCGATTAACTCTTTCATTATGTTTTTTCTTGTTTGTCTTGGTGATGTGCGATGGTATTTGCCAATTTATTTGCTATACATTGTTAAACCGAGGTCGAATGCTTCAACTGCCTAAGGCATATTAACATTCAATTTAACATTGTTGGTGGGATACCTCCTGAAAATAAAGAGAATATATATTGTGCAACCGACCAATCATGATACATCGACGATCGCAAGAATCCTCCGAAAGATTGCTTTATTAAACAAATCGTCTGGCGATCCAGAATGCAAAAAGATAAGGGTAAATCTATTCAACTATTAAGCAATTTTCTTCGCATGTCCTTGAGAAATTTGACTAAAAGCCAGGGGGTATGGGACAAACTGGTGAAACAAGGCAGCAAAAGTTCATTCGCGTGTTTAAGAGGATTATTAAAACTATACAACAATTAACAGACTTGATCGCATAAGATGACGGATAATTTTATTATGTTTGATCTTTATAAATAAAATTACCGGTAAGCCGTGGGTGAAAGGGTCGACCTAATGACCGTAGATTACTGTAGATTAGCAAGGTGAGATGTATATGGCCTGCTCGGGTGAGTATTTGTATGCCAACTACAGCTTAAGTATTATATACATAATCCTATTAAGAAAAATGAGACCATAGAAAATACAATCTTTTTGAACTTTATTGTGACCTTGTTTGATATAAACTTGGCAAGAAAACATAACAATTACACGCATAAGCACATTTCATACAGTTTGTTTGCGTAACGAAAACCCCGTTATAATTTCACGAAACGTAATTTAGCTGCACGTTTAAATCAGGGAATGTTAAAGCCCATCATATGTATATGTCATTGCGTGAATTTATCAATGCGAGCCTGGTTTTAAATACGGTCGTCCTTGACATAGTTCAGTTTTTTGCAGGGCAAAAGAATCCAACCACGTGGCCGTTATGTTTATTGTAAACATGCGCAAACGGTGATAGTACGATGATGAGAACGCGACAAAACAACAGTACGATGGTGATATCACCAACTGATGTCACATCATTATTGTCTTACTGTCGCAGTATCGTGTCAATGTCATCGAGCGGTCGAATCAAGTCATCATGCTGTCGTGATTTCGTTTAACTATCAATTTACTGTCTGGTATCGCCTTTGAGATAAATCCGTGTAAGATCTCGCGATATTAACTTCGCAATCTCGTCTTCCGGTTGCGTAAGCGCAGACGTGTTATTCCGTTAAACCTCATTTAGCACACATATCATAATGTTTCGTTCGTAAAATATATTTGTGTCAAGTATAATTTATGTGTCTTCTTCACATCAATGTTTAACTCACATTTTCGTTTAATATTAGTGTTTCGACAATTAGAAGTATGTTGTATGTATTATATTTGTGTTCAATATTTTTTCATGTATAGTACAAATCAATTATTTTTGGTATAATGGTATTTCAAAAGCCGACATTAGATCTTTATTACAATAACATCGCAAATAAATAAATATTAGCATATCATAAATTTATTCCCACACTGTGATTAAAGAGTCAAATTGATCCATTGTATTTGTGCACGTTTGCATTGCATAATGATACAATCGATTTCACTAAGGCCACTACAGCGATGGCATGACATGGCTATGAATATGAAAGCTTAAGGCGAGATTGCGAAATTAAGGGGCACTCTATGGATTCTCGAGCTTCGGCCTGACCAGTAAGGAAACATCCTGCAAAAAGAATACGGACACGCAGTTCGAAATTAGAAAAGGTTGCTGAACAGTCGATTTAAAAAAAAAAGTTATTTTGTCTGAGTAATACATGAATTGTATATATACCTTGTTATATAAGTAATAAATTAAATAAACTTGGTATATCAAAGATGTCCAAAGCATCCGCACGAATTTGAATAACACGGAATTAAATAAATGCTATTCTCCGTAACCCGTATCTCGCTACAATTTTCCGGTTATTTGTTTTGTGTGAATGTTTTGTTGAATGTACTATATATAATTATATCAGAATCATGTTCATATGTGACCAAAGAACCGTATTTATCAGTGTGTTCAGATAATATGCACGTGTCCACGTATGAACAAATGTATTTTATTTTTCCTAGTGTCCAAATTTGTGTTTGTTTGCGCACGCGCGTGTGTAGTTTTTTGAAGTTGACCTTTGGAGGCAGTGTTTTTCTTCAATCAGGCGATTAAATTCGTTTAATTTCTCGCATTAATCCCAGGTAATTAAAAACCAACATCTACATTGTGTAACTTGATGTGTATAAAATGGATTTTATAATGGAATGTATTCAATAATAGTTCGGCAAAAGTGCAAAAGTAATAATAATTATTTGATATCCGATTTATCTGCTTAATGTGTATTAAAGCGCAGAGTATTAATACTTTATTTATCTTCCAGATATATAAACCGTTGAATTGTTGTTAAATAATAAATGTGTATACGTTGAATCTGTGCATATATTTTCATGTCTGAACTTATGTGCCCTTGTTTATCATATTTTAGCAACGATGCAGTCACGCCCCAAGGTCCAGTTCACACTTGAAGGTATAAAGGAACACTGTGGGATATAAGTGTCTTTATGACTACTTTGTTTATGTTTCTAGCTTAATACATTTATCTAACGTGATTCTTTTCTAATAAATAAACAGCACACATAAAATGTATTGTATAACATTTATTTCTCGGTCGATGGTGTTTTGGTTTGGTATTATGTTAAGGGGTGTTGCGGCAGTTTATTTAACCGAGGATATATTTATGGCAACATCGATGCTATTATCACAACCCAATAGTTTTGTTATCAGAATCATCACACATTTATGACCGAGTAGGTACTCAGTGGTTCGATCCCAGGTGCGGTTAACTTTTTTTCTATTCTTTTTTTCTTTCTTTTATTTCACTCTTGTTTTTTTCCTGGAGCTCTTTAGTCCTGTTGTTTACATTAATCAATTTAAAGCATTTAATCACAAACTTCAAAACATGCCGAAATCTGTCAACAAGTCCCTGTTATGGATGATTAAGGTCGAGTTTGATACTGTATGGTCTTATGTTTGTGATTAAATATTGTATAAGTGTTGTGTTTTAGTAAGCCGTTGTGATCCCAATTAAGATTGTAAACAATCTATAATGTTTATGCATATCTCTAACAGTCTATGTACCGGTACTTGGGTTTCGCCT
>VMBQ01007772.1:5599-25557 GCA_007657795.1 Dreissena rostriformis | reverse complement strand
AAACTGAACATATGCTTATATAAAGCCTCTTTTGTGCAAACTTTAAAAATCTTCTTGTCCATAACCATTGGGCCTAGGGCTACCAAATTTGGTATGTAGTGACATCTTATAGTCCTCTACCAAATTTTTTCAAATTATGCCCCTGGGGTCAAATTTGACCCTGCCCCGGGGGTCACAAAAATGAACATATGCTTCAATAAGGCCTATTTTGTGCAAACTTTAAAAATCTTCTTGTTCATAATTATAGAGCCTAGGGCTACTAAATTTGGTATGTAGTGACATCTGATAGTCCTTTACCAAATTTGTTAAAATTATTCCCCTGGGCTCAAATTTGACCCTGCCCCGGGGGTCACAAAACTGAACATATGCTTATATAAAGCCTCTTTTGTGCAAACTTAAAAAATCTTCCTGTCCATAAGGCCAAAAAAAATAGTCTTGGTTGGTTCAGGGAACCTGACCGACCATATTTTTTGCCCCCGACCCTAACGATTTTTTTTGGTCCGCGCTCCCCCCCCCTGTCCAAATAATGCTTTTGTCTATGATAATTCTTCTAGTTAAAAAAAACAACCTACCTACCCTCCTACATTTTTCTGGCCATGTTCCCTGAACCAAGACTATTTTTTTTTTGGCTAACCATTGGGCCTAGGGCTACCAAATTTGGTATGTAGTGACATCTTATAGTTCTCTACCAAGTTTGTTCAAATTATGCCCCTGGGGCCAAATTTATCCCTTGAAGGCTCCCATTAAAAAGTTGTTCCATAAAATTTGATTCGTCAAAAAACATGGCCACAGGGAGTCGTTGAGGTTTGCATGTTTATGCGTTTTTGCTATTTATTCATTATGGGATGAATAAACTATTTTCTTCTCAAACTAAAAGTTTATCAAAATACACTTCGAATAACTTTTTAATTATAAGAGATAAATGCATACATGTCAAGCATGAAAGGTAGACCAACATGTTAACTATCCATAAATGTTAACCCTTTACCAAACGACACATTTTGGACTGCCCCAAATTGAAAGAGATTGCAGACGAGAAATAATATTGTAAAGGACTATTTATAAATTGGCTGGGTGGGTAGAAATCATTGTGCTCGGAAGTCCTGTTTTCAAAACGAAAACAAACTCTTAAGAAGGAGTTATGGTCTATTGGAAGGTCGAGCATGGCATTTGGTTCTTAATCATCCCATATCTACAAAGAAATTAAATTTATAAGCTTTTTATGCCGTTAATATGATAACCCATCAGTTCAAAAGCAGGATCGAAAACATTTCTGCATATGCGTGGACCAGTCTAAGACGTTGTTTACATAATTAGTTCCAAGGTCACAACAACAACAACAAACCTACAGGCATGCATGGGAATCAAGTCTTTTTGCGTCCGTTTGTAGACATTATCTTTCAAAGTTAGTTCAAACTTATTGTTTTCCATGATATCTCTTTAAACCTCACGCCATATGCAAGTAGTGTTGCCATGATCGCAACATCTTGATGAATTATTATTCAATTTTTTGTCTCATAAACATTTACTTTGTTTAACAAACAACCTCTACAAAGTTATCATTCCTACTGCCTTTCGGCACCTCATGAACCTGAAAATCTCGTAACTTTATGTTTCCTCAGGCAAATATCTTCTTTGTACAATAAACAATTTCTTCACCACGTTAACAATCCTGCTACACTCACTAATGCCTCAAGAATGAAGTAAAGTTCAGGTGATCTACGACATAAGATATTTTGCATATGTCATGAACTATATAAGTAACAGAAACTTTGAAACCTACAAACACTTTTTGAAATTTTGAAAAAAGATTCATGATTGAATGAAGGAACTTTTATTATTCTTGTAGAACATGCGTAGATTTGATCTTCAGCATCTAAAAATATGTGAAATAGAAAGAACTACAATATCTTTTGGAGAGATAAATGTACCTACGTTATAAGCAAAGGACCTGTGCGACAATTCCCGGGCTTTTTAGTCTGTATAGTTAACACTGTAGTAACATTTTCCATATATAAAAATGCTCACCCTTCCAACTTAAGGCACCCAGTGGGACGAGGGATAGAAAGAGAACTTCACATGCTTGAGTACATTTCAACCCATGCGCATTGCACGCTTTTTTCGCATAAAAAAACAGTGGAGCGATACAGGGCCATCATGGCCCTCTTGTTGTGAAGTGGCCTTTGCCACCTCATTTTGTGAAAAAGCGAGTCACAAACTGTTCAAAATTGTGAAAAAGTGAATACCACACTGTTCACAATTGTGAAAAGAATGAGTCACAAACTTTTTTTTAAATTTGAAAATTGAGTTGAAACTTCTCAAATTTGTGAAAAATGGCCATTGTCTAAGAAGGAAAAAAAAACTGAGTGTACATAACCACTGCTGAATGGTCATTTATGCTATTTTTGCCATTTAATTTTATAGACTCACTGGGTGGTAACAGCTACACGGTGATGATAGCATGCGTGAGCCCGGCCGACAGCAACATGGAGGAGACACTGAACACGCTGCGCTACGCAGACCGTGCCCGCAAGATCAAGAACAAGCCTGTGGTCAACTGGGACCCTCAGACGGCTGAGATCATGAAACTCAAGGCCGCTGTCCAGCAGCTGCAAATGAAGTTGATACACGCTGGGATAGGCGACATCCCTGATGAGTAAGTTAATAGTACTCTTTAGTCAGAACTATGTGGCTATGTAATGTATGATTGGTAATGAAGTATTGTACTTTTGATGAATGGTTTGAGTTTTTTAAATGACAGGGGTTTATAAAAAAAGTGAAGAATATGTTGGATTTGTGCAAAAATCATAAATGTTTGATTACAAAAGCAAGGAATTTAAAAACATAATCCCTTTGAGAATCAAGGTAAACGCTTTTTTAAATGAAATACAAAATACAGAAAAAGCTCAGGGGGTTTATATGCCATTTTTACTCATTTTCAAATAATAAGTTCATAACATATTTCACATTCAAATTTTCTTTATTTGCCCTGCCATGTGTGTATATGAAATTGGGGCAACCTTTTCACAGTTAGTGATAATCTTGAAAGGAATGGCAACTTAAAAGAATTTGCATTCTGTGCTTTAAGATATTTTCAGAGGCTAAGGAAAGAAGCCACTATGGCACTAGATTTTAGGAGCAATTATCAACAACAATAAAATGAAAAGGGGAATAAATTATCCAGGTGCAAAAGTCAAAGTTGGGGAAGAAAGCATGTTTTATAGAAATCTTGTTTGGGAATGATACCTTTTTTGCCCTAATTATTCAAGGGGAAGAATGCGTGAATTGTTGCCAAGCTATGTCGAGTCAATGTGCTGAATGTACTAAACCTCGTGCTGGGACAACTGGGCTTAATGCATGTGAGTAAAGTGTCATCCCAGATTAGCCTGTGCAGTTCACACAGGCTTATCTGGGATAACACTTTCCGCTTTTATAATGCCCCCCTTCAAAGAAAAGGAGGTATATTGTTTTGCTGGATGTTGATTAGCTTGTGCGGACTGCACAGGTTAATCTGGGACAACACTTTATGTATATGCATTAAGCCCAGTTTTCCCAGAACAAGCCTCATTCAATGGGAAGGATTGCTTGAATTCAGTGGAGATGACTCATTGGCTGTAGCCAAGCTTTGTTGAGTAATTGTGGTGAATGTACAAAGTGCTCTGTCCATTCCAGGGAGCTGGAGAAGCATAAGCTACAGCTGCAGCAGTCCCCGGGCAAGACCAAGGAGCTCCAGGAGAACCTCAAGAAGTGGATCGACAAGTGTACCAAACTGGAGGTAACTTACAGGAACATAGCTTTTTTTGCAACATTTTTGGAATAGGACAGTCCTGTTTGCATGAAATTGGGATTTTCTAATTCTAGAGTCAATGTACTTTAAATTGGAGAAAAAGTATAAGTATTTTATTAATAACATGTAGTTATTAATTGAGAGCTGATAAAGTAGCATGTTCTGAACAAATGAACCAAAAAAACGAATCATTTAAATGATAAAAAAAACATCAATATGGAGTTTTCGGATTTGACATGGGGCGGAGAGACTTTTGCCATTGGTAATATAACCTTCTAACAGCTATAAAATCAGCCAATAAAGCCCTATAGCCTCTGATTTAGGAGTTTTGGTTATAAAAGTTTTTAATGTTTTCTGCTATAAGAACAATGCAACTTTCACATTTTTATGCCCCCGAAGGTGTGCATATAGTTATCGCACTCTCCGTCTGTCTGAAATACACCTAATCGTAAATTGATATAAACCCTCTATAGGGGCAACAGGCTTAATTCACCTGCATTGAAAGTCATGGATATAGTACAAACTATTGAAAACATTCAATCATGGGTCTTGAAAAAACATATCCGATTCATGTAAATTTTGTAACTTAAGCATAACTTTAATGGGGATCTTGCAACTGAGTGGATTTATGTTAAGAAGGGACTTCTCAATCTGATAATACCATCAGACTGTTATTTGTTGTCCCCAATCCCAATTGGCACCTTAATGACTTCTTACCAATACAAAGAACACTAATAAATACAAATGATTCTTTGGCAGTTTACAAAAAACAATGTTCACAGAAATCATAAAACAAAACCACTAAATCACTTAAGCAATTTAATAAGCCCTGTTCTGAGAAAATTGGGCTTAATGCATGTGCATAATGGGTTGTCCCAGAGTAGCCTGTGCAGTCCACACAGGCTAATCAGGGACAGCACTTTATGCCTTAACTGGATTTTCCATAAGAAGAGACATCCTTCAAATGAAAAATACCATTAAGGGTATAAAGTGTCATCCTTGATTAACCTGTGAAGACTGCACAGGCTCATCTGGGACACTTTACCAACATGGATTAAGCCCAGTTTTCCTAGACCAAGGCCCCAATGAATTCTGTGCATGACTTCAGGAGGAAGTTGAGTCCCTGTCTCAGGAACTACAGTCCTCCGTGGACCAGGCAGTGTCAGCGGCTGAGAGGGCCATACGCTGGGAGATGAAGTGTGAGAGACTCAGGAAGAGGCTGAAGGAACTTGAGGAGAACATCGGGTGGGTTGGGTGGTACACGTGCCCGAGTAGAGTTGCCTTGCTATTGTGTGTTGGTTGACTGTGACATGTGGCTGAGTAGAATTGGGTTGCTTGATGGACCGCATTTATTTGTTTATTTGGTTCAATTTTAACAAAAAACTGTGAACATGTTAATGGGATTTATATCTGGACAGGTTTGATAATAAGCAAAATCGCACTAGGATAAGCAGAGTTATGGTCCTTGTGTTAGCTAGAATTGGCAGTTGTGTTGTGGCTGTTTACTGTTTTTTCTCCAATGGTCATCAAACTTTGTGAACATCTTTTTGGATAAAATTCTTAATAACAAACCTCCCAGAAACAAGTTTTAATTTATTGCCTTTTAAAGGCCCTATAAAGGTGACAAATCCAATTATTATGCATATAAACTGGTCTAATTTTTACCGGATTTCAGTTACTCTTGCATAAAAAATGCTAATAACACAGCTTAGGTGCAACGTTGTCAAGAACTATGGAAGATATACCCGTTTCATATTTGGAAGAAATGTTTACAACTTTGCAACTAACGTGGTGTGTAGCCTCAAAGCGGTGACGTATGCCAAAAATAGCCGAATAAAATTCAATTTTAATTCTATTTTTAACAACTTTTTACCAGCAGAAAGTAACTATTAGATCACCAAAACGTTTGAACCATATAGAAGAGACCTACTGTGTGAGTGATATCGGAAAACGTTGAAAATCAAAGATATATTTTTGGTAACCTGAGACACTTTCACTTATCCGAGTTAACAGCGATGTAAAAAAACTGATTGTTTGTAAACACAATTTACTTGGCGCACACTGTATTTTGAGCTCAAAACAAGTTGTATTGCTCATTTTTTAAGCTCGGCTGNCTATCTTGTTTATGGTAATGTCCAATAGCATATATATACATTGTATATTGTTTTTTGATAACCTTTATAAATAAAATATGAATAAAAATATTTAAAAATCGGTAAATAACTATGGATCGTCACCTTTATAGGGCCTTAAAATACAATCTAGTATTTGAAATTGTGGTATTTTTGGCTGTTTCTATTCAATTATCAGAACATATTTCACCAGATTTTTACTAAATTTCATAGACATATTTGTGGATAATATCTGGGTTAAGTTGATGATAGACAAAATCTACCTTGGGATTGCAGAGTAATGGCCCATGATCTGTAATTAAAAAATAAATAGAAATAAAAACATAAACTGGAAATAATCCAATGTTCAACAGTAACATGTGTGTATACTATTTCAGCGTTGACTTTGAGCTGCTCAGCTCCAGTGTTGTAGACACCAATCCAGTCATCATGGAACAACTGGAGAAACTGAAGAACTTTGCCAACAAGATCAATGACACACTGGTAATGAATGCTCTTCGATGATGTTTCATTTATGATGTGTTTGTTTTCGATGAAGCAGATGGAAATAAAGCTGTCATGTGAACAGTACAGCCATTTTGATGGCATTTTTTAAATGAATGTAATCAAAGTTTTCACATGATAATATATTGCTACACGTCAGATACACTGCTAAAATATAGCTATTTTCAATGGAATATATAATGTAAAAACTTGCTGATTCTAATTTTTAATAAGAGAGCAGTTTATTGGATTTCTTTTTATTAAATATGTATTAAAATTCATTACAAATCTGTATCATTGATTTATTGCGCTGTGCTTACATAATACCGAAGCCCTGCTTTTGTTTTAGAGTACAGAGGAGGGACTGTTCACAGAAGATGATGAAGGGGATGTAGAGGAGGATGTAGATGTAAACTTTCATGTTCTTAACCCTTTGCATGCTGGGAAATTTTTCGTCTGCGAAAATGTTGTCTGCTGAATTTCTAAAATTAGCATTTTCTTCGATTTTTTTTCAAAGAATACTATCAGAATAGCAAACAGTTTGGATCCTGATCATCTGGATCCAAACTGTTTGCAAAGGCCTTCAAAATTCGGTTCCAGCACTGAAAGGGTTAAAACCTATTTGACTGAGCTTGATTGCATCTAAAGCCTTCTGCATATGGCCCTTGTTAGTGAAAATGGGTCTCATGCCATATGTTGCCAGCGTAGCTCCAGACCAGCCTGCCCATTTCCCTCTCCTATAGAGTCCCTTTTTTTTTTG
The DNA here is from genome assembly GCA_007657795.1 of Dreissena rostriformis. Lineage (NCBI taxonomy): Eukaryota > Metazoa > Mollusca > Bivalvia > Myida > Dreissenidae > Dreissena > Dreissena rostriformis. Next base: position 18,395 of record VMBQ01007772.1, on the reverse strand, counting down.
TCTTTTGGAGAGAAAAATTGAGAAGAGTCGATATGGATGCGAGAACCTGGTGGTTTGAAGGTGGTCACTATATCAACTACACAATTGATATGTCATTTATATAAAAAAAAGACAACAAAAATTTATCCTGAGCACTGCACAGTGAAATACACTTGAAGTGAAATAATATTTGTCAGATCATGAAGGGATCAAAATATTTGTGTTTTTCATTCATTTCATTCTAAAGCTCACAAGTTAATGGTTAAAATTATTTGAATCTGAAATCAGATATTTAAATGACCTCTGGGCAGGCTTAGTACAGTAGAGTGTTAGACTACAAATCTGAGGATCGCAGGTTTGATTCCCATAGCGGCCATATAACTTTATTGGTTATGAAATAGTTTCTGCAGCTGTTCCTTCCCTACCTTTGATTAAGTTAGAGCAGATGTCAGTAACTTGCAAAAATATTTGCACTTGGTACTGGCAAACCAGTTTATCCAGGATAAGTGTGATTAGGTGAGCTGACTATAGTGATATGACTTCATTACTGTTGACAACCATGGTAAATCCATCTAAACGAAACAAACTAACTAAATGACTCCCCTAATCATTACAAATAAATAGTTAAATTATGTATAATAAATAAAAGCTTATAATGTAACACCTGAAAATCCTGACATGCAGGCAGTGGACGGTGTGATTGACCCAGCAGACACAGACACCGTGTTCACGCCGGAGACGAAGGAGTTTGCCAAGCGTCACACGCTGAGGCGCGCTCAGTTGAACTCTGAACTGCAGGAGCTCAACAAGCTGTTGGAGAAGAAGGAAAAAATTGCCACCCAGTTCTCCATGAACGACACAAAGATGGCGGAGATGCTTGATCACATGAAGGTAAGGGGACTTTGTATTTGAGTCTGGCTCTGTAAAAAAGGGGGTTTTATGCATGTGTGTACAATGTTCTCCCAGATTAGCCTGTGCAGTCCGCGCAGGCTTATCAGGGACGACATTTTCCGCTTATATTGTATTTCTCATTTGAAGGATGACTCTTCATGGCAAAAATCCACTTGATGTGTAGAGTGTCGTCCCTGATTAGCCTGTGTTCCGACATTAACCCTTTGCATGCTTGGAAATTTGTCGTCTGCTAACATGTCGTCTGCTGAATTTGTAAAATTAGCATTTTCTTCAATTTTTTTTCTAAGACCACTATCGGAATAGCAAACAGTTTGGATCCTGATGAGACGCCACGTTCTGTGGCGTCTCATCTGGATCCAAACTGTTTGCAAAGGCCTTCAAAATCCGGTTCCAGCGCTCAAAGGGCTAAACACACATGCATCAAACCTCGTTTTCTCAGAGCGCTACTCATTTGTATGTTTTAGTTATTTAATTTATAGCCAGGCTGATTGACATAATCTATTTAACATGAACATAATCAAGATGGTCGAAATCCCTGATAATGTGCGGGTATGAAAGGTATGAGAACTCCATGAAAGTCTGTCAGTCCTGGGGCAAAGCCATCAAGTCTGGGAAAAAAAACTGTTATACTGGCATTCTTTGCTGGTAAATTATTAGGGTCCACTACCAGTTTGCAGTTGACTGGCCAATAAATTAGATTTTGTATGGCTTTATAAAGTAGTTTTTGTGGATATATTTCTTTTGTTCTTCTTGTTATTTCATTGGTCAGTTAAAATATATGTATAAAAAACTTAACAGACAACTGTATTACTCAGGAGAATGCCAAGCAGCTGGAAGACAAGATCAGTGACTTGGAGACTGAGAAGACTCAGCTATCAGCCCTCCTGGAGGACGCACGCACCAACACAGCCGCCAGCAAGTAAGACATCTCGCTGGTTTAAAATCCTAATGACCAGAAGGATGGCATATTGAAGAAATTAACTGAAAATACTTCTGAATTAAAGTCCTCTTCACCAAAGAAAGCAAATATCTTTAAAAAAAAATGTCATTTGTTTGTCATGTTTTTGAAGAGCTGACATTTTGACTTAAGTTATAAAAAAATCATTTACTTGCTATATTTATTTTTGGTGTTACAATGGCACTTACTGACAGTGTGTATGTGCCGCTTATATCTACCTTATATTGAAAGCACTTTTTCATGTTTATAGCTTTATTAATTGACTTAATAATATTGGAGGATAGCTCATACTTTTGCAAGCCCGATACAGCGTGAACCTTGCCAAAAAAATCATCAAACTCCAGTAACAAGGCAAATATAAATTCAAGTAATTAATAACATTTTAAATGAACCTCGCCCTGTGAAAAGGGGGTTTAATGCATTTGCGTAAAGTGTCATCCAAGATTAACTTTTGCAGTCCGCACAGGCTAATCATGGAAAACACTTTCCACTTAAATGGTATTTTTTGTTGAAAGGAAGTCTCTTCTTAGTGAAAATCGAGTTTAGGCGGAAAGTGTCGTCCCTGATTAGCCTGTGCGGTTTGCACAGGCTAATCTGGGACAACACTTTACGAACATGGATTAAGTGTCGTCCCTGATTAGCCTGTGCGGTTTGCACAGGCTAATCTGGGACAACACTTTACGAACATGCATTAAACCACTTTCTCGCAGAGCGAGTCTCATATTATGAATGCACCCAATGCTTTAAGCCAGTTTTCTATGCCCCCTGTGGTTGCAGAGTAAGCGAGGCTCGACGACAACAGTTGAAGGACCTTGAGGCACGTATGGCCACGCTGCACAAGCAGCTGGCCGACCAAAAGAAGCTGCTCAAACTCAAGGAGCAGAAAGAGAAGGACGCGCTCAAGATGAACACCGAAATACAGGTCCAGTTCATGGCTTGGGGTGGTAGTCTTGTATGGCTTGATAGTGTAGCCTAAGGGAACTCTAAAATACAGGGCCCATACACTTGTATGGCTTTAAAGTGTAGCCTGAAATACAGGTCCCAAGGTCTTGTATGACATGGTATAGTTGTTTTTGTAAACTCGGAAATACAAGGCCCTCAGTCTTGTATTACTTGATAAATCTAGTCTTGTATGGACTCTGAAATGCAACTAGAAAATTCTTGCATGGCTTTTTCTTGTAGTTTTTTGGACACTAGAAATACAGATTTTGTGGTCTTGTATGGCTTGATACAGTAGTTTTTGTGAATTAAAAAATATTTTAGGTAGTCTTATGTTTCTTTACAATATAGGAGTCTTAAATGTAAACTTGAGATATAGGATAATCTGAGTTTATCCTTACGCACCCCTTCTAGTATTAATGATATAAACATGGTTTTATATAGCAAAGAGTGAGAGTTGCTTTATGTTTGACTAAAATGTGTATTTTTAGATTGCAACAGGGAAACCTAAAGTATGTTCGACTGCACAAAAGTTTAGAAAAAAATATGTTTGAAAAGGCTTGGGAATACTATAGACATGTTACGATGGCTAGGGGGTTGGAAGCACCAGCCTCTGCAAGTTCAGAGGCTATAAAATGTCTCCTACACATAACATTTACAGGTTTAGTTTTACCATATAGATGAGCTGCGTTCGGGGAAAACTGGGCTTAATACATGTGCTTAAAGTGTCTTCCCAGATTAGCCTGTGCAGTCCGCACAGGCTAATCAGGGACACCACTTTCCGCCTAAACTGGATTTTTGCAAATGAAAGAATTCTTTAAAAAAAACAAAAAAAAACATAACAGCCAAAAGTGTTGCCCCTGATTAGCCTGTGCAGACTGCACAGGCTAATCTGGGACGACACTTAATGCACATGCATTAAGCCCAGTTTAATACGAATATACATACCATGTCTGCAGGCCCTGAAGCAGGCGCGTGTGAAGCTGATGAAGCAGATGAAGGAGGACTCGGACACGTGGCGCAAGTGGAAGGCGCAGAAGGACAAGGAGGTGCTGCAGCTGCAGCAGAAGGACCGCAAGCGCCAGTTCGAGATCCAGAAACTGCAGCGAGAGAACGTGCGCACGCAGAGTGTCCTACAGAGGAAGTCAGAGGAGGCATGTTGGCAACGTTAACTTGCAATTCACTAACATCTTTTGCATTTTTAGATTAAAAAAAAAAAAAATGTGTTGTGGTTTATATACATAAATCATTAGGCTCAGAGTGTTGTGAACAGGATGTAGTAGGACGCATGTAGTTAATGTTCCTCTTTCACTTGTATCCTTTTTCATAATCATATGTTTAGTTTATTTTTTTTAATTTTGAAGGGGTATACATCTTTAAGTATTCAGCATACGGCATCTGGCAAAGACAATTAAAGGAGGAATTTAGTTTTCGAGTGGCAAGTTTTAAACACATAATGAATGAGGTTACAAGAAGAAATCAAAAAAATAACAAGGCCTTCTCTGACAGAACACGAAATGATAATATGTCTACACATTTGCTATTTTGGCAAAATAGTAATATTTTGTGCTACAATTGTTCTTCTCTAAACCCCATTAACTTTTCAAAAAGAGATTAAATATGACATTTAACCATTCATTATGTGAAGAATATTTTAGCCAATTAAACAACTAATTGTTGATATCAATTTTTAATTATACAATAAAAAGTTGTTATCATAGTTTCAACATAAACCTAACATATTACAAGCTTTGAAAGCTTTATTTTTGTTGAGGCCCATGTATAATTTTAATTCTTGCTTTAGTTTTAACAACACCACCAAAGGTTGAATATTTGTATAGAGAAAATGTTGATAACAGATAAGTCAGAAATAAACCAATCCCCTGTACAGTTGTATGTGATTTTTTAGGTCATCGCCACAGTGCATGCCCTTTGCAAAATTGTCTGGAAAGGCCTTCTTCTGAATAAAGTAGCTGAATGTTTTATCTGTGTGTAGGCTGCAGCTGCCAACAAGCGTTTGAAGGATGCCATGTCCTTGCATAAGAAGGTGCTGGAGGAACGGACACAAAAGTTTGACAAGTGTGACAACAACACCATCGGCAACCGGGTCAGGGTAGGTGGTACATGTATATATTCTAGCCATGTCATGAAAATTGGATTTATGCCATGTTTGAACTGGGCAGCTCCAGATAGGGCTCTGCATATGTATACTCTGATGAAGAGTCATAATGTCCGCTAATGAAACCACAGGACCTTGCATGACTTGATAGCAAAAGGTAGCTTCTGACCAGAGTGTGCAAATGTGTATGCTGGTCTTCAGCTAAGTTAGACGCATACGGCATGATACACATTTTTGAATGACTCGTCTTTCAGTGAATTATGTTCTTTTCAGTAAAAGGTATACTGTTGGTGGGTGAAGAACATTAAATCTTCATTTAAATATAATTTTATATTTTCCACTGCAATAAACATAGCTCATCAAAATGAAAACTGTTCCATTAACAACATTGACCTACCAGTGACAGTAACTTACATCGACACATGTGAATGCGCGCGTAATATTTATTAATTGTTTGTTGGCAAGAATTCAATAATGGTGCATACAGGTCTGAAAAAAATACAAACGTGTACTTTGTTTTTACAAAGCAGATGTGTAACAATTTACTTTTCCTGGTTGGAGTCTCGTTCCTTGCAAAGGGTAACAAAACTAAAACAGAATCTCATGTTTCTATTTTGAGTTGAGTATCTGAAAATGGTATCATTGAAAACTGAGCTTTTTCTTGAAAAAAAAAATGATGTTAATTTTGTGTCATCTATTTACATGTACACTGTCAATGAGATGAGCCACGCTTTCAGAAAATGGGGCTTAAGCATGTGCGTAAAGTGTCAGTCCAGATTAGCCTGTGCAGTACGCACATGCTAATCAGGGACGACACTTTCCGCCGAAACAGGATTTTCTTTAAGAAGAGAAAAATAACATTAAAGCGGAAAGTGTCGTTCCTGACTAGCCTGTGCTCAATCTTGGACGACACTTCACGCACATGCAGCAAACCCAGTTTCCTCAGAGCAAGTCTCATATATTTACAATGAATTCTTACCAACCCCATCCTACATGTGCTCTATGCCTACAGAAATGGTTGAGCCATGAGCTGGACATGCATGTGGGCATCATGGAGGCCAAGTACCATCGTGAGAGCCAACTACAGGACCGCAAGACCCTCGCAAACCAGCTCAGGGAGCTCAAGGAGACCATCAGCGATGAGGGGCCACCGTCCAAGGTCAGATGGGGTGTATAATCGGGTGTTGAAGCGGCCTGTATATTGTCAAAACTCAGCCCCTGGCATTATTATCCCCCGCCAAAGGCGGAGGGATATTGTGTTGGCGTTGTCCGTCCGTCCGGCACTTTTGTGTCCGGAGCCATATCTTGGAAGTGCTTTGGCGGATTTCATTGAAACTTGGTATGAGTATATATATATGGATAAGAGGATGATGCACGCCAAATGGCATTGTACACCATCTGTTAATAACGGAGTTATGGCCCTTTGTATCTTGAAAAAATGCTTTGTTCTGTGACAAAGCTCTAGTTTGGCGGGGGATATCAATTCAATGAATTTGCTTGTTAGTATATATTTAAGAAGAGATGTCATTTTTTCTTGAGAACAGAATTCTCTGCTTAATTTGTATGTATTTTTTCCATATTTTTACCTTATTAAAATAAAAGAGTTTTACCAGATGTCAAACAATGTCTGCTAAGATACAGAAATGTTTTTTTCCAACAAGCCAATGAAGTTTTATAAATTTCTAATGAAAAACTAACAAACAAAAATTGTTACAATTATTTCTGAATTTGTTTAATAAATGATATAAAATGGTGTGTGGAATTTTCAAAAAATCATTCAATCACTGTATGATGAAGTACCCTACCTCTGTGACGGTGTGATGTTTTTCCATTGTTGTATTGTACCAAGAAAACTAACAGACAATAACTAACAAGCACATATAAGGCATTGTTGCTTGTCATCTTGGTCCAATTTCTCTTAAAATATGCACAGTCACACTTTAATCTGTTTCCATTCTTAATGATTTATTTCATAAGCGATAGCTGTCTCCCTTCTGTTTACATTTGTTATAACTCAGTAGTTTGATGTCAATATCCGCGAATTGAACTTCCATTAGCCATTAAGCACCTATTTGTATGTTATTTGTGTATTAAGTGTATTATCCAGTCGTAACCCTCAGTTAATTTAAGGAATCCATGTTTGTGTAAAATATGTGACGATGTGAGCGTTCGATTATCCGCCATTTTGTATCCATGTCCGATTTTTTGGCCGGTGGCCGATTTATTGCTGCGGCCAATTTTCGCCCCAATTTCGGCCACACTTTGAACGTTTTGTTGATTTTCAAGTCGGTCTTGATTTTTCTTGTGAGGGAGAAGCATTAACATCAGCTCGCTCCCGATAAGTGTAAATAACTAATCCATGTTGTGAATAAATCCGAACAATAATTTAAGAAAACACTTTTACGCGAACATATTTCCATTATTGCTACTTTTCACAGAATATTTGTCAACTCTTCACGGAGCTTTAGAGTATTTATTCCTGACTAAGTATTTTAACTACATGTACATTTGAACACATACAACTGTGTAACCTTTGTATATGTCATCACTGTGACGCGAATGCTGAGGTTATTCTAAACTATGTACATTTTAACGGTGGTGGAATAAAATGAGTTACTTGGAGACATGGTTTATTTTGATAAAAACTCATTGTTGCCTAACTTTAATGCGCTACCAATGTTTAGAGCTAGGCCCCAACAATACCTGTCTCTGTATTACAGAAACTGGGCTGGATGGATGACAGTGGCAAGAAACACGAGGCAAGCATAGAGGAGGAGACAGTGAAGGGCAAGATACACCACCTGGAGCAGCAGATAGAACTCAGGTAACCATAGCAACCATAGAACTGGGGTGACCATAGCTACCATAGGACACAGTTGACTGTAGCAAACATGGAACTCAGGTAACCATAGCAACCATATTACTCAGGTAACCATGGCAACGATATAATTCAGGTAACCATAACAACCATAGAACTTAGGTACCTATACAAATATAAAAATATTTAAGGTGACAAAATGCCTTATGCCTATGAACTCGAGTACTTATTAGAGATTAAGACCTACAGTACACTTAGAAACCATGGGTCTTGAGTCCCCATTAATCATTTTAGTTTTAGAATATTTGATTTGTTGTTTTTGCTTTCAGAAATGCCCAGATCTCAGATTTGCAGCAAAAGATTTTTGATGCGGAGCAAGGTAATTATTGCTTTTGATTCTTTGTGACATATGGTGATTCTATGAATAAACTTACATGTGTTTGTCCTCAACTTGTGCTTACAGTAATTATAAATGAGAAATTCTGTCAAAATTCTCACCTGACCCCATTATGCTCTGAGCAAAGCTAAGCGATACATATGTTTTTATTAGCTCCACTGGCNGAGCGATACAGGGCCATCATGGCCCTCTTGTTTTCATCACTATTGGCTGCTTGTGTTCACTGTACATTACATGTTTTCAGAAAGCAAGGGCAAGTCAACCAAAGACAACCTTCACACAATGATGGAGGCCAAAATAGCCATCAAGTGGCTCCTAGACCAGGTACACATGGCCATATGAGTTGTTTTTTTTCGATTTTCAAGCCTATGAAGGGCCCATAGAAAATGAGAAATTTTTACTTTATAAAAATATTTGAATGCTTTATTACTCTCCAAATACAAGAACAGTACCTTGATATAAGTTGATTACCCAGTTCAAAATGCGGTATCTCATGTACGTATTTCTCGCAGGCCGTGTCGTACAAGGCAGACAATGCTCGTCTGCGTGCTGAGAACACGGACCTGCAGGAGAATGTGAAGGGTGACCATGACGACCAGAGTGAGTACATCGCCCAGCTGGAGCGCAGTGTCGAGCAGAACAAGCTGAAACACAGCAAGCAGATCATGAAGATGCAGGAGAAGCATGACGAAGAGGTGGGTGAAAGGAATGAGCAAGATTGGAATTTGTTGAGTTTGTTTCAAGCTCAAGTCCACAAAAAGTAAAAAAAGGTTTTTCAGAAGTTGTTTTAAAAATAGAAGAACTGTTTTCCTATCAGCAGCAGGAGTTTGGATGGCAGTTTCGGGCTGAAATTGTGTGTGTATGAATCTTACTTGCAGACATACCTTGGGATGGCACAATTGTTTAGAAAAAATAAATAACTTTGAAAAGTTTGTTTTTTGCTTTGAGAAATTCCGCCTACGCAAAAGATCAACATACATGTATTGACCAGCATGTGAATGTTTGTCTGGGTATTTTGGCTTATTTGTTTCTTCATTAGTGGAGTTCAAGACAAAATGTGGTATCCACATCCTCTGGATGATTGTCTAATTTTTTGCAAAAATGCTTTGTCTATAAATACCTATCTGTTGTGATTGATTCAGGTAAAGCTGTTGCTTGCTACAAAGATGAAACCAAAGGAAAACAATACAGAGACTCTTGCTCGGCAGGTAAGGATACCAGCCATACTGTAAGATGAAATACTTAATGCCAGGGCAGCTGGGTCTGAGGGCTGTTTTTTTTTCTTTCTTTCTTTTGCCTGGGCCAGAATGTTCCCTTTCCGTGAGGCATTTTTTTTTATGATGCAATTTTCCCCAAAATTCATGTTAACCAGAGAATAGTTCTTCACCTTTCCCAGTTTTGTTGATAAATTATTCCACGAAAAAATGAAGATTAGACCCTTTCCTCAAATCAACAAAAAAACTAGAAAAAAGCTGAACAGAAACCAGTTCACTGAAGAGAACCACCACAACCTTTGTTGCAATATAAAATAAGTCGTATTTAATATTATGTATTTATATTCATTCCTGTTGTCAAGATGATCAAATTTCTAACCACCAAATAATTTCTATGGTATCAGAAACTTGGGTGGATAATTTCTCATAACCTGCTGAACCAAAATAAAAAAATTATCAGCTTAAAAGATTTTTCAAAGAATATTAAGCCGTCACAAATCTGAAAGATAGCTAAGCTGTGTCGGACTGATGGATTTAAGACAAATGTGGAAGATGGACTATAACTGAACCTTCCGTTGTTTTGCTTTACCCTTAACCACTCAGATATGCATTTTGACACATATGTAGTCCATTTAAAGATCAAATTAAATTTAACACCTTTCTTACTAGATTCAAGTTTTAAAGCCTCAATTCTAAATTAATCAAGATACTGATGAGCAGCAAACAGCCTTAAACCTGAACAGACTCCGAGTTTCTTGCAGGCTGTTCTGGTTTTATCCTGGTTGCAAAAGCTGTTTTCACTTTACTTCTGAGTGGGGAAGGGTTCTCTGTTTAGCTGTGAAAGTGTGTTATGTATTCTAGGAGGCTGAGATACAGAGACTGAAGGCAAGACTTCCGGAGACAGCAGGGGGCAGCTGCACCAAGTGTGCAATAATGGAGAAGGTGGGTCCACTCTCACACGTGGATCTCAATAAGTTTCAGTTTTCATGAGCCTTGACAAAATGCACAACTATTTTTTGCTTGACATTTCAATCAAATGTACAGTCAAAATTGAGAACAGCGGTCAGTCAAGGGAAACGTTCAAAGTGACCATTGTTCACAGATGACCACTTTTTAAATCGTTGGTCAATGGTAGTATTGCAAGGTCGAAACCCCACCTAGTCGTTTGCACACAATGTTATGCAAACAAAAGCTAATTGCCGATAATTAAGTATTATGACTTAAATTTTTGCTATTGAATAATACAAATTATATCTCCTACATTGATTTAAATTCAAACCTCTTGTTAAACTTATGAGTTTATTTACAATAATATTATTGTTTACTCATGCATCTCGTTAATTCAATAAATCTGGCAGTTTGAAGTACGGTTATTGATGATATTTTAAAATTACGGTTGTCACGTGTCATTTACATCACGTCCAAAAATGTATAAATAGCGGATTCACTGTTATAAACCGAAAGAACAGCATAACAGTATCATTCACATTCAAAGAGACAGACATCAAACGCTTAGTAAATGTATTGGTACACAAACATCAAACAATCAGCTTATCTATGCAAATCGATCCAACGCATCTCGGTTCACGGAACTTACCGAAAACAAGTGGTGTAAGCTTCCTTTTTGTAAATTGAAAATGACATTTTTTATAACAGGAGTTTTACATGAAAAAATCCACTTGCATACATGCTGACAGTTGAAATTCAATGTCTGTTTTGCCAAAATAGACCCACTAATCCTTTTATCGCCTGCTAATAACAACACTCGCTAGCTAAGTGTTGTTGTGAACACCATATCAGCGAAAACAAACCTTCTCATCACCCTATTATTTGTTTTCTCACAGCGGGCTGTATTTATCATATCAAAGGAAGTTACCACAATCAGATTTTTTACCCGCAAAATAGATGCACAATTGACGAAATGGTAAAAGACAAAAACGCAGATTGATTTGTGTGTTTACTTTTCGCAACTCGAAAATGACATGACAACTGACTCATGACCGCTGTTCTCAGTTCAAAAATGACTTTCAGAATGAAATATACTGGTTTTTGGCCTTATTGACAGTTGACCGTTATTCTCAAGTGTAATGAAGAATTATTTTCATTGGGGGGAATTCAGACTATATTTTGTCTGCAGTTGAGAGCTGGGTCAGTTTTGACTGTACTACTTATTTTTTAATTGGCATAATGCTACAGTTAATGTGTGTGTGAAGCAACTCAATATCACTTTAACTACTATGAATATACCACTTACAAATATGTTTTTTGGGTCATATCAGGTAACTTGCAGATCAAAGCTGAAGTTATAGTTGAGCTCCCTGTCTTGGGGCAGCTCTTCTTTATAATTGCTGATTTAATATGTGACTGAAGGTACATTAACATTATTGTCACATTAATATATTTTTACGTGGTAGATTGAACGTATCTGGCCATTTAACTCAAGCACTGCGTAACTTGAACCAGTTCTTCTAACAATAATTAAAAATAACCTCATATTAAGGGTTGTGCATGAAACCTGATATAGAAATGTGAAGCAAATACAACCTTTTCACATCGAACCGTCAAGTTCACTCACCTTTACCTTGCAGCAAATGACAAAGTTCATCTACAAGGAGAAGTCTTTCTCCCTCATGCCCAAGCTAGAAGAGGACGACCAGGTTGTAGACCAAACAATGGATGAGCGGTCACCATTCCTCTCCCCCAGGCCCAAGGTACAAGCCATGCATGTTATACTATACCGTGTATCATATTCCATCAGGGTAGAGATGGAAATTAGTAAGGGAAACCTGGCAAATGGCCCCCAAAATAAGTTGCAGACCCCTAGTTTTTTTTTATAAACTGTCATGTCTTTTGTATTAGATATGCTGAAACAAATAGGGGAAACGAGCATGCCCAAAAGGTTTGTTTCTAACCCTGACAGTGGGATATAACTTTTGCCTGGATTATTTTTGGACTGGATTGAATTGTGATATTTTCGATAAGACATATTTGATGAATTTGCATCACAACCCCATGCTTGGCTTGAAAGTTCTAAGGGGCTACAATGCCATTTCAAAAGTAGAGTATTGAGAAGATGCTGTTAAAAATTGTATTTTGTGTTCATACAAGTAAAAGAAACTAACATGTGTAACTAAAAATATTGTCTACTACTTTCAAATGTGGCAAAAGGAAAACGAGTGCATGTAAATTTTGCATAAGAATGATACAAGGCTTATATTCACTTGTTTCAAGAAAAAATAAATTGCAGTTTGTTTGTACTTAAATGCTGTACTATGGCCGCCAATTTTAATAAATTATGCATCCCATGAAATCGCTGCATTGTATGTAAAAGGCTGATGGTCTACTTGTTTAGGCGAGGAACCCACTGCGGTACACCAGAGCACCAATAGGGGATGGTCTGGGGTCGCAACCAGCAGGGGCTGCCACCGACAGCAAGGTATATAAACGAGCCTTGCTGTAG
>VMBQ01007771.1:20074-43398 GCA_007657795.1 Dreissena rostriformis | reverse complement strand
CATCGTTATTGATGATTACTCTTTTTCCAAGTTTGAAATAGAAGAGGCGTGTCATTCACGTTTATATAATGCATGTAATCGAATATACGAAAAAACATAAATAAATATTACATCGAAATATAAGTGTTCATGTAAAGTAACTACGAAAACGTCAGGTTTTTCTCCGCGACACTCGCCGCGGATCGCAATGGTGGGCCGCATGCTGTTGTATGTCCTGGTTTTGTTTTTTCGGCCGCATGAATTGCATAATTGCTGCGAGAAGTACTGGATGACAATTGCTCCGGCTAAGTGAAGAATGTTTAAACAAACATTGTTCAAAATAAGGGATACTCACACAACATGAGTGTTTTCCGTGTTTCAGGTATTTCAGAAACGTTTCAACGGAAAGGAGAACTTTTATCGAAATTTCAGAGATTACGAATATGGCTTTGGGGATGTTTCCGCTGAATATTGGTTAGGTAATATTACCCTTAATATATATTTGTATTATTTTGACAATATTATATTCTATTTGATTCTCGTATACCAAGATTAAGGAATGATTCCTATTATTATGCCATGTGTAAGCAAATGAAGGGCATGGCTGAAACAACCACACTCTTCTATGTTATGAAGCGGTGCGTGACCACCTTCTTTATTCATTATGTGAACACGGCCGATATAAATATAGCACTTTGTTAGCCCTTAATTGAATGTTTGTATTTGCTATATTAATTCAGTTATCTCGTTACGCGTCTGTTTGCAATACAATAAAACGCTGTCAGTAAATGATAAACACATGTCGATCGATAACTAAGGGATTGGCACGTATAGATTAAAATAGGAAAGCATTATACACCATTCCCAACAGACTACTTAATGTATGTGGGAGATGCAATGATCATTTAGATTCATAAATTTATTATGCACAGCCAATTAGCAAAAGGCAATAAGAACAAACATAATATATAAAGAGTTATGGTTCCTGTACCGTACTCTTCTTCTCACTTTCGTCTATCTTTATATGAAAGTTTATATGAACATTTTCAATTCTTTTGAATGTATACTTGCCACATGAAAAATAAAACAGGGCATTAACTCAGAAGAGACAGCAATCGTTATTGTATTCGGCATTTTATCTGTAAGCCATATATTAATATGTAAAGATTTTTTTGAATAATTCATACTTTCAGAATTATTCTGTATATACGAAACAGACAATATAAATTTTAAGCAAAGCATTGTTATGTCAATAAGACGGTTATGGTTCTTGTACTGTAGTACCCTTCACTGTCTCTCAATGTCCTAAGTGCACACTTTTAAGAGTAAATAGTTATATAAAATACGAGCTTATTTCATATTATTAAACTGAAATCGTCGCATAAATGTGAAGTATTCTATAAACAATCTTCAAATGTCATTTGTTTTAAATGCCGTATGCTCAGTCATAAAACAGTTCCATGTGTGTATATGTGCAATGATTCTTAACCTTTATATTATATTACGAGTATCATTATTTAAACATTAGACATTAAGGTCGTCCAGAAGAATAAGAATTCTGCGATACTGTAACTGATTTTTTGGCATATTTGCATGCTCTTCGGGTATGTGATATTTGATACATCCTTATGTTCAATATGGTATTAACCGAACTGCACGAGCCGATAGAAACCGTAACGTAATATGTGTATATATATAGTTATATATTCCCGGCCGGTATTCCCTACCGTTTTGATATGTAATACAATGCTGACGTTGCCGTGTGTGTGTCTAAATATGTAAACTTGATGCGGTCAATATGTGATAAGTTAAAACAATCTTATGATGTCATTTAAAGGTCTTAAACACATCCAAGAGATTACCTCAGCTGGTTCATATCTACTCCGTTATGATGTTACGCAATTTGATGGAAGCACGGGTTACGATGTATATGGCGACTTTAGTCTGCAACCCAGTCCTAAATATACACTGAATCTTGGGCAACGTGTACAACTGAGTGGCAGTGAGTAATTAACAGTAAAAACTAAAAAGCAGTGAGATGTATTNCGGAAATGTATTTCTTTTTCCGAATCTCGCGTTAGCGCCCGTGCATTTTACTGAAATAATTCTCGGAATTTCCAGAACTATTTTCAAAACATTTGTCTTCGCCGTGGTTTGTTGCAGAATAACCATCGATAGTTTTCTTCTTTGTAAAAAGAAAATAAGTCACGTGCCGTGGTAGAATGAATGATTAACATACGTTATGATAAACCAGATAGACTGGTTTCAATTTTATTATTATCGAGATATTGAAATTGAACAGTCACCACCATTTTGTCGAATTAAAAACTCATGTATCATACATACCAAAACATTGAAAACCTGAAAACATTTAATGAAACCTTACTCACACTGTTCAGTGGATCCGCTTCGCCTTACTTCCCGTTTAACGAATGGGATACCGATTTCGTACGAAATATGCAGGCGTTAAGATAGCGCACCTGTAATGATTTCCCGCGATTTCTTCGAAGATTGAAGAGCCTTTTTACCTGTTTACTTATGAATATCTAATTTAAGCAGGTACTAATGTGAAGTTGTCGTGGCCGAGTGGTTAAGGCAATAGACTAGAAATATTTTGGGATCTTCACGCGCAGGTTCGAATCCTGCCGACAACGCATATTTTTTGCGACGCGTTTTATTTCTTTTCGAACGTAATTTGATTTCATGTAGCATATAAGCTATGTTTATTTTTAATATGTTGCAATGTTTATGCGCATTTTTCAATTTTTAAAATTAAAACAACGTTATGGCTTAATTGGGTGATTTACTGCTGAAAAAACGAATCATACATGTTGCATTTTTATTTTTATTTCAAAAAGTAAACGGTAAATCTGTCTATTTCTTGGCATTTTACCTGTATATAGTGTATCTATAAAAACTAAATTCAAAATATAACTTAAATGAAACTATTGTATGACACTTTGTTTTTAACCAACCCAATTTCTCCTTGGCTGAAACCACTTACATTTCATGGCACTCCATAGATAACAAGTTATAAACAATAAATGTCTGTAAAATAATACTTATTTCATCTTGTTTAAACTTTAAACACCTTAACTGCATCTGAACACACCAACTGCATGCCCATATTCGGAAATCTGGATGAATTATGCAACTTTCCTATACCCCAGGGGTGCAAATAAACTGGACAAAAGCCGAACGTGGGGTGGTTTTGAAAAATCAGTATATGTTTTAAAAAAGCATCGAAAGCCTACCTAACAATTTGCATGTAGTTCAGTGAAATGATGCTGATTAACAAAATAATACATTAGATTATATTTGGAAAGGTGCCCATTACAGGTGCGCTACCTTAAATGACATTTGGAACGTGAGTTTACACATTATTTATCTTCCCTTTTGCGTAGAATTTTACTAACCATCTACCCTACCGAATTGGCTGATAACTGATAACAACATACGTAGCAATATGGTCATATAAAATTGATGTACTTGGTTGATAAACATCAAAATAACCAAAGTAATGTTAAACGCTATATCTATCAAGTAATCAAAGTTGAAATAGCATGATTTTTCCTAAAGGCTGTTATTCGAAGAAATTTTGTTTTTTTTAATCTGTGGTGGAACGCATAATTTATTGAATTTTTGAAGAATGTAAACATGTTTAAGAAGACATAAGTGAATTTGAAGAATACTCCATAAAACAGTAGAGTGTCGTGGTATTTCCATATTTTGTTTCAGTGTTTATTTTATTGCAATTTAGAATTAAGAAAGGCATCATACAACGTAAGAAACTATTCAGTGTGATCATTATCAAATGAGCGCCGTATCGCATCTAAAGTATGTATATTATAATATAAACTTTTTATTAAACAATGTTCATTTTTATCAGTTTTGTTTACCGTAAGTTTAACAAAGTTGTACTTGAAGTGTGATCAGGTTTGTTTTTAATAGTTTTCAGTGAATTTCATAAATTACGAAAATGGCTTTGGGGATGTTTCCGCTGAATATTGGTTAGGTAATATTACCCTTAATATATATTTGTATTATTTTGACAATATTAGATTCTATTTGATTCTCGTATACCAAGATTAAGGAATGATACATATTGTTATACCATGGGTAAAGAAATGAAGGGCATGGCTGAAACAACCATACTCTTCTATGCTATGAGGCGGTGCGTGACCACCTTCTTTATTCATTATGCCGATATGAACATAGCACTTTGTTAGCCCTTAATTGAATGTGTGTATTTGCCATATTAGTTCAGTTATCTCGTTACGCGTCTGTTTGCAATACCCTAAAACGCTTTCAGTAAATGATAAACACATGTCGAACGATAACTAAGTGATTTGCACGTATAGGTTAAAATAGGAAAGCAGTATACACCATTCCCTACAGAATACTTAATGTATGTGAGATGCGGTGATGTCAAACATGTAAGCTGAAAAATAACCGTCATTCAGATTCATAATATTAGTATGCACAGCTAATTAGCAAAAGGCAATAGGAACAAACATCATATATGAAGAGTTATTGTGGTGAATATTATATGAGTTTTTATACGTTAATTTACAATTGCCGCGAATTAGCACGTTGTTATTATTATTATTTGACGTCATATATATTTCTGTTGTTGTTGAGGTTCAGTTGAATTACAGGATCGAACCTTTACAGTCGTGTTTTGCATATAAACTCAAAGTATATCATTATACCTTCGTGAAATTGGTGCCGTGAACAAACAGTACAATGCCGACGACAATACAGAAGTTACTAGGCCAGCGGCTAGGTTTGAAGAATAATATTGACCGTTTCGTCAGTAAAATAGAAGAAGCGAGCGATGAAGACGACGACATTCACTTTCAAGCGCTTATCGAGCAATTAGAAGAAAAAGTGGCATGTCTGCGTGTCTACAATGAAAAAATTATCTCGCTCACCGACGCCGACGCAGTGCCAGAGTGGATGATCGAGGCAGAGGAATACACCTTCGACGTAGAGGTCAAACAACGAAAATACATGCAGCGTCTACAGCGGCCCAGCATTGGCATCACAGACGCCGCCGATTTATCATCGCATGCATCCGGTTCAGGTAGTCAGCAGATATCAGGTCCACAACCACCGAACAACCAACGCAGGGTCAATACCAATTCGTCCAACAACAGCGGCCAGTCAGCGCCCGAGATAAGTACATCTTGTAGTCATACATCGCCAAAATTAACACTTCCACGATTTGACGGTGATATATTACAATGGCAATCGTTCTGGGATTCCTTCGAATCGTGAATCCATTGCAATGTCAATTTGACTGATGTGCAGAAATTCAGTTATTTGAAAGCACAGTTGGAGGGTGCAGCCGCCATGACTATTGAAGGATTTGCACTCACGAATGCGAATTACAAGCGCGCAGTCGAATTGTTACGTGAAAAGTAAAGTCAACATTGCAAAATTGTTCATGCAACCATGCAAGCGTTATTGAAATTGGCACCACTAATTTCCACAGTCGCGAGTTTGAGGGGGTTTTACGACCGCATGGAAACGTATATCCGGGGTCTCAAGTCGCTAGGACAACATCAAGATATGTTCGGTAGCCTATTGGTGCCAGTTGTATTGGAAAAATTGCCGATGAATAAACGTTAAAATCTCGCCCGCGTAAACGAGAATAATGACTGGCTTTTGCATGATCTACGACGAGCGATTAACAAGAAAATCAACATTCTCGAGATCGGCACCGGAAGTTCCTATGCGTTGCCGGAAGTGAACGACTACAACCAAACAGCATTGTTTCATATAAGTAAGAATGGTAAGATGACTTCATACACTCCTAGTAACAAGTTCGGCAAAAGAAAGACGCATAATTCTTCTACAGCATGTGCATTTTTTTAGCAAGAACATTGTAGTTGTGAATGTAAACAATTTCCTGACACTGCTGCCCGAATGAATGTTGTGAAACAGAAACAGCTTTGTTTAAACTGCTTGGGTAAACACCGAGTCACAGAATGCAAGTCAAGCGGACGCTGTCGAAACTGGCATCGGAAGCATCACACTTCTAAGTTCTATCTGTAAGGAGCTACAAAGAAAACCGGAAGTTGAATCCCCGCAACCGGAAGCCGCCGTATTCTTCTCGTCTACAAAGAGTTAGAACGCAGACGTTGTATTAAAAACCGCCATTGCCCCTGTTTTGTCGTCTCACACTACAACGGATGCCGCCATATTATTCGACGAGGGCGCGCAGCAATCCTTTATCACCAGAAAGCTTGCTGACGATCTTCAACTAGAGAGTGATGGAATAGAGACACTTAGCTTTACGGGATACGGAGGAAGTAATAACAGAAGCCTACAGCAACTAGAACGCACGACAGTGTACATAGTATCGAAGACAAAGAAGATACCTGTCAGTGTGCTGATCGTTCCCACTATTGCGGATCCCATCAGCTGCGGATATCTCAGATCGACTGCGGATCTTCCGTATCTGCGGGGATTGAAGTTGGCTCATTCCGTTACAGGTGAAACGTTATTTTACATTTCATTACTCGTTGGAGCTGACCACTATTGGGATATTGTCAAAGATCGTGTTGATCGAAGGAACAGGCCGACCCCCGTTAAGTCTAAGATAGGTTATTTACTGCCCGGTCCGATGCCCTCCACGTCTTAAGCGCCAGCTGATAAGCACATTTTGAACGTACTTGCATCGCGCGCCCCAGAAGGTCGCATATTAGAACGTTTCTGGAGTCTTGAGAGCATGGATATCTCACCTTGTGAACCCTACCGGAAGTCCGACGAGTACCTAAAACAATACCAAGAGACATCTATTGAGGAAGACAACGGAAGGTACCATGCCAAACTACCATGGAAGCAAGACCACCCTGCCTTACCAACAAACCACAGCATAACTTTGAAGAGGACTGTTGGGACTATTCAGAGGTTGCGTAACGAACCGAAAGTGCTTCGGGCATATCGTGACATAATAGCAGAGCTGGAAAGACGTGGCTTCATCGAGCGGGTACTACTTGGTCAAGAGCCAGCTGAACAAGTGCACTACATCCCTCATCACCCAATGAAAAAAGAATCATCAACGACACCCATACTTATCGTATTGTTATTATATTTTATTGGTCTTACGAAAGTCGCTCTGAAAAAAGTACTTGGTCGAGCATACGTCACACTTAAGACAGACAATCGTCACAGAAATCGAGGCTGTACTTAACGATCGGCCATTGACGTATGCATCAACAGATCTAAACGACCCCGCGCCAATCACGCCATCGCAGCTGTTATACGGTCACCGAGCTACAACGCTGCCACACGATGACGTCAAAGTCGATGCCGGGAGTACTGTCGCTGCTGCCAACCATGCTACATTTAACCGCATGGTAAGGCGACGTGAGCTGCTCATACAACAGTTCAACAGACGCTGGAAGACTGAATACCTGACGTCACTCCGCGATCACCACCGGATGTCTGGTTCCAACACGCAGACGATCAACATCGGGGACGTTGTGCAGATCCATGATGAGGGCCCTAGATGTCGATGGAAACTTGCCGTGGTCGTCGATGTTGTTACCGGAAGGGACGGGCATGTTCGCGCGGCCAAATTGCGAACCAGTAAAGGGCTGTATACCATAAGGCCAATAGCGAAACTTTATCCACTGGAAGTAATAAGTGCCAATGGAAACTGATGGACAATCACTATATTGTTGTGAAGGACTGTTGTTTAAATATTTAAATATTTAAGCATTTTGTTATGATTATCGTATTTCGTATATTAATGTAAAAACTATGTTTTATCATTTTGCAGCCTCCAGTATGTCGTGAATATTATATGAGTTTTTATACGTAACGTTAATTTACAATTTCCGTGAATTAGCACGTTATTATTATAATTATTATTATTTGATGTCAGATATATTTCTGTTGTTGTTGACGCTCAGTTAAATTAAAGGAGCGAACCTGAACAGCCGTGTTTTGCATATCAACTGAAAGTACACCATTAAACCTTCGTGAAAGTAATGGTTCTTGTACCGTGCTCTTCTTCCCAATATCGTTTATCTTAATATGAAAGTTAATATGAAACCTTTCAATTCTTTTGAATTTATGCTTGCCACATTAAACATAAAACAGGACATTAACTCGGAAGAGACAGCAGTCGTTATTGTACTCGGCATTTTATCTGTAAGCCTTCTATTAATATGTAAAGGTTTATTTGAATAATTCATACTTTCAGAATTATTCTGCATATACGAAACAGACTATACAAAAATTAAGCAAAGCATTATTATGTCAATAAAACGGTTACGGTTCTCGTACTCTAGTACCCTTCACTGTCTCTCCATGTCTTAAGTGCACACTTTTAAGAGTAAATATTTATATAAAATACGAGCTTATTTCATATTATTAAACTGAAATCGTCGCATAAATGTGAACTTTTCTATAAACAATCTCCAAATGTAAATGCCGTATGCTCAGTCATAAAACAGTACCATGTGTGTATATGTGCAATGATTTATAACCTTAATATTATATTACGAGTATCATTATTTATACATTAGACATTAAGGTCATCCACAAGAATAAGAATTTTGCGATACTGTAACTGATTTGTTTGCATATTTGCATGCTCTTCGGGTATGTGATATTTGATACATCCTTATGTTCAATATACTAGTATTAACCGAACTGCACGAGCGGATAGAAACCGTAACGTAATATGTGTATATATAGTTATATATTCCCGTCCGGTATTCCCTACCGTTTTGATATTTAATACAATGCTGACGTTGCCGTGTGTGTGTCTAAATATGTAAACTTGGTGCGGTCAATATGTGATAAGTTAAAACAATCTTATGATGTCATTTAAAGGTCTTAAACACGTCCAAGAGATTATCTCAGCTGGTTCATATCTACTCCGTTTTGATGTTACGCAATTTGATGGAAGTACGGGTTACGATGTATATGGCGACTTTAGTCTGCAACCCAGACCTAAATATACACTGAATCTTGGGCAACGTGTACAACTGAGTGGCAGTGAGAAATTAACAGTAAAAACTAAAAAGTAGTGAGATGTATTTTCCTATAATACACTATACTGTATCTGGGCATGTATGCGAAATGACACAGTATTATTCGAAAAACCCTTGGCATAAGTAAAACAATGTAATTAAAAGTAAGATGGAAATGTGTTAATTCGTCTGTGTGTAATGCTTTTTATTGTTTTAATTATTATACTTTTTAGTGGAGGCAGGGTTTGGACTTGGACCCTATGGTACAGCGAATGCTACCTCGAATGGTACTGCAATTGGTTGTGCATTTACAACACTCGATCACGACGCTGACAACAATCCATCTGTATCCTGTACTGCTTATTATAAAGAAGGGTGGTGGTATAATAACTGCTACAATATAAACCTTAACGGAGTGTACCTTCCTGGAGCACTTGATGAAACCGCCATGTGTTTTGCCCATAGAAATGGTCTCTCTGCAAGCAGCATGATGTTCAAAAGAACATAACACATTTTGATAACAATCAAAACAATACATTCACATATATTTATTTTTATTTTTTTACAGTGTATCGCAATAAAATATGTTCCGTTTAAGGCCAATAAATTGTGATAACTGGTGTTCGATCATTTATTTAAAATTAAGCGGATTTATATTTAAGAAATAATCGACGCGTAAGCGTTGGTTATTGCGGTAAAAACCAATGTTTTGGATTTCCGATGCGTAGTAATTAAACAACGAGGGTGTAACCCGAGTGGTTTGATAACAAGCATCGGAACGACAAACCACAACAACCAACGCTTACACATCGATTATTTTGATTCTAACACGATTTTATAAATAAGTTATCTGCAATTTAAATGTTATAAATGAAAATTATGTTGACCGAACTTCCTACCTTTTTTTTCGTGAAAACGTGCCGTCACCACAACAATGAAAATCAATTGACGTCGACTTTATTCATAAACAGTGCGTGGACAATCAAAGTGACGTCATACTTATTTTTAAACATTAACAAATAGTTTGCTTATTAATTAAAATATAAGGGAAATAACCATAACAAATGAATTAAACAAACGAAGCAAGACTTTTTAGAACTATTTTGTTGAAGTGAACTGCAGAACGCGGAAATGTATTTCTTTTTCCGAATCTCGCGTTAGCGCCCGTGCATTTTACTGAAATAATTCTTGGAATNTGAAGTTTGCTTCGTTTAAATCAAATCTTTTTTCTTAGATTTAAGAAAAGGCTGGAGAATACGGGTCTTGATTAATGTACTAGTAAGTATTATTTACGTGTCATGTCAATGTTAGTAAAAGTAAAATCCATATTTGAAACCATATAGAATATTGTATCCCATAAATGAAACCTTCAAGGTTATAATTTTTTATAAGTATGATTCGACCGATTTTAATTTAAACTTTATACTGATATCAATATCATGTGAATATATTCGGAAGAAAAGTGAATTAACTCAATTCGTACCACGGTTTAACAGCGTGGCTAGTCTTTGTATTAACATGCGCTACGAATCATGTTTCAATGTTCGTGTTTTGCTATGACCTGTAGTTACAAGATGTTCATTTGATAATCAGTAAATTATGTATCGCTTTACCAAATTATACCAAAACCACGAGTTTACTATTGTAATGCTATGTTTACGTGATTTAATGTGTAACCTTAACAGTCGGGGCAATACACATATATAATTCTTATAGCCTGCAATATCTTCATGAATTGATGCATATCAAACAATAAATAACACTTTCCGGTGCATTTTTAATTCGAGAGAACTGATACAGTTTCAAACCTCCTAATTTGCCAACAGTTCTGATACGCAGATTCACACATTCTAGCCAACTAATTGATGTTCCAGAGACTGCTGGTATTCCTCTATACTGAAAGTAAACAAACACCACCAAGTTAACTTTAGGACTTCAAAGCTTAAGGGTCACAAACATTTTTAAATGTCATATGTTAAATGTTACATGCAGCCATGCGAAATGTTCAAGAAACGTTGTAATTAAAGGAAAAATATAATTCCAAACACGTGTTTATGCCAGCGTTTTTTTTTTCATAGGATTCATCAAGCTTATGGTTATGAAAATGTAAAATTGACAATTGGTGTTAATTCGATCTTTACCAGTAATCTAAGTTTTCAAAAGTTGGCGTTATATATTTACTATTGATTATCACACCCTTAAAAGAGTAATATTCAAAAATGCAGGCCTTCCTTTATTATACTATAAGATAAATATACCAATAGCATCTCTTAGCAAAAGAAAAACAATTCTATGTTGATAATAACGAAGGTCATATAAAAATCTTTATATAATCGACAATCATATTCCATTAATTTTAAGTAAATAAATCAAGTGCGTTAAAATGTACAATACGTTTAAATAGTGATCCAATATTAATGTACAAAAGGATGTGTGTTATGTGTAGTCCTAGAATAATGTTTATGTTTTGTCAATTTTTGTATCTCAATTATCGCCTAAGAGACAATCGATTTTAAGACAACACTACAAATAAAAAATGTATTTTATTTCAAAGTATATTTAAATCCAATTTAGTTCTATGGTTTTGTTAAATAAACAGTTGGAAAGTGTATATTATTTAATAGTGTAAACACTTCTACAAGCTGTCACTCGTGTCAATGTTTGCGAAATTGTATTAACATTAAAACTTAACGAATGAAAGATACATGCCTACTGCTGATATATTTTTTTAATTTCGCAGGTAAAGTTTCTTAAATATTGCGAATTCATTGTCGTGGGTTCGGATCTACATTGAATCATGTGTACCAGAAAAAAGATGTTTCATTTAAGATTTCTAAAGACGAACACATCATTTTAACATTAATACTTTGCGTCTGTTCTTATATTTGTTTAATGAATGAAAACATTTGGATAAAAAATACATAGGCAAAGTAAAAGAAACCTGTTTTACATGATTACATAAATTGATTGTTTAAAGTCACTTACTCAAGCTCGCAAATTGCGTGGCTTTGGACAGCACAATCGAAATCAGCCAAGTCCATATTGAAACCACCCCACAGAATGAGGCAATCTTCTGAGGAAGTCTGAATCTCGTTCGCTGCATAGAAACTAGTGAAGTTGAGCATCTGGTGGTTGGTGTACTATCTCCACTGTCCCTCAACCTCCTCGTCCGTTGCACCAATCCAGAATGAGTTTCGTGTTGATTTAGAATGGTCATCTGTTAACGATAAGAAACCCCTTACCGTATCCCAAGTTTAATAATTGGTCAAGCTAACCGATGAGTGATTAATTTATTTGGGAAATCCTAAGAAAAATGCTTTTTAATTCACAGAATATTGACCACAATCATAACTCACACAGTTACACATATATCATATGCACCTTGTTCTATTGCTTGTGTGTAACTTTGAACAATCTGCGAGCATGATCTTTGATGAACATATCTTCCTCTCTGGTCTCCACAGTAACCAAGTGTGCGTGGCTGTGTGACTGACAGAAGTGCTGCAAATAGCCATGTTACATAGTCTAATGTTAGCGCCTAATTAAAGCTTGAGTTTTGTATTAGTGTATTATAGAAACAATTAGAGCCACTAGAGAACACACACATAAAATGAGTAGTTATTCAGAACTTTATGACCTATGTATCAGCCATTGCATTAGAGTCCTCAATCACATTTCTTGTATCTTACAACGGCTCCGGCCCAGTCCACATTGGTCTCGTCGACAAACAGATAGCAAGAATCTTCGTAAACCACCCAGATGTTCGGACAAAAGGCCCTTGCTTAAGCACCCACTGAAAACATAAATGTTGACAGCTGATTTTAATTTACTAGGAAATATCCCCTCGTGCGTACTATTCAAATGCTTACAATGTGTAATGTGGAACTTGACAAATCAAATGGGTCAATTTGATCCCAGCTAAATGTTCAGTTTAGCGAATTATCCGTAAGTTGAAAAAAAGATAATATCATTAATAACAAACTATACCTATATAATACAAATGTAATACTTACTTACCTAACAAACAGACATAAAACATTAGTCCAAATACAAGCTTTACAATCATCTTTAATGTGTTTGTATATGCCTGTGAACGTCAATGTACGATTTTAAAATGCCTAAATGTGTCTCTCAAATAGCCGGATGATAAATTACATTAAGAAACTGATAGCGTTAGCGTCCTACTATGGCTGGCTTTATCTATACGTGTTTCTTATTATGTGGTCAATTGCAAATCTTCAGGTGATATCTTATATAGAAATAAAGAAACTTTCCATGGTATAAAATTAACAATCCTTTGTTCGATTCATTCACAGCGCGATCTTCTTGATCTCTATTTATTTGTTGGATTAAAACATGCGTTTCCAGATACTCTACAAACTCAATCCGTCACAATGGAGGGTTTGATTGACAAAGCATAACACACCTTGAATAATAATTATTCAGAAGTTCAAAAACCTGATAAAACAATGAAGGTAGGAAAAGTATTATTAAATGAAAAAAATAATAAGAACAAATCCACAAAGCCGTATGTGCATAATTACTAAAACTATTCAAGTGTAATTGAACGAGTCAAATACCAGTATTCAATATGTATTTATATTGAATTAAGTTTAGTTATGTGTACATGATTTAATAAATAAGCATTTTTCAGCACAAACTGGTATATATTTATAAGCATCATATAAATATATAAATTAATAAAAATAGAACTTTACCCGAAACAGCATAAAACGAGACATTCCACATGCTTTTAAAACAATCGTTGTATTATTCAAATATTTGTTTTGCGCTTTATTCAAATTCAAATAATACCATTTCATGTATTTAACATTTACCAGGCTCAATTTATACTGACAGTATTGCAGTATTGCAGCATGCAATTGTATTGGACTTAAATGAGGACATTTAAATGAACGGAGGCAAAGACAGTATACATTCTTTTTATTTGAATCCATTAAACGTTGACAGTATACCAATACAAACGCGCCGTCTAGCCGATGTGAACATCAATGTACGATTTAAAAACTCCTAAATGTGTCTCTAAAATAGCCGGATGATAAATTACATTACGAAACTGATAGCGTTAGCGTCCTACTATGGCTGGCTTTATCTATTCATGTTTCTTATTATGTGGTCAATAGGTATTGCACATCTTCAGGTGATATCTTATATTGAAATAAAGAAACTTTCCATGGTATAAAATTAACAATCCTTATTTCGATTCATTCACAGCGCGATCTTCTTGATCTCTATTTATTTGTTGGATTAAAACATACGTTTCAAGATACTTTACAAACTCAATCCGTCACAATGTAATGTTTGATTGACAAAGCATAAGACACATTGAATAATAATTATTCACAAGTTTAAAGACTTGATAAAACAATGAAGGTAGGAAAATTATTTTTAAATGAAAAAGTTAGAACAAATCCACACAACCGTATGTGCATAATTACTAAAATTATTCAAGTGTAATTGTACAAGTCAAATAATAGTATTCAATATGTTTTTATATAGAATTAAGTTTAGTAATGTGTACATGAATTAATAAATAAGCATTTTTTCAGTACAACTAAACAAACACTATATTAAGCGCAAACTGGTATATATGTATAAGCATCATATAAATATATAAATTGATAACAATCGAACTTTACCCGAAACAGCATAAAACGAGACATTCCATATGCTTTTAAAACCATCATTGTATTATTCACATGTATGTTTTGCGCTTTTTTCAAATTCAACTAATAACATTTCCTGTATTAATCATTTACCGGGCTTAATTTATACTGAGAGTATTGCAGTATTGCAGCATGCAATTGTATTGCACTTAAATAAGGACATTTAAATGAACGGGGGCATAAACAGTATACATTCGTTTTATTTAAATCCGTTAAACGTGTACAGTATAACAATACAAACGCGCCGTCTAGCCGACGATAACTGCATTCTCGAGAAAGCTCAAGTAGTTCTCGATCCTGAAATGAAGGGGTGAATTCAGAGTTTTCAATGCAATACATACATGTATGTGGTCGTCAGCATTGGCATGGTTAACACATCATCACAAAGGCTTCAAACAAAACGACACTGATTTTGCATGAACAACTGTCGTCCCTACCACTCTTGATATGATAAGCAACAATATGATTAGATTTGCTTCTATATTCATGTTCACAGATTTGTGTATGCTAAATTAAAATGACACCAGGATATTAAGTTATATGTAGACCCATTTGAACTTAAAGGCAGGATAATTTAATACAAACAAAGTAATTTCTACACAATTAAGGTTCTTCCTATGAATATGTATGTAGAATTCTTTTGAAATCCGACCCTATGATTAATATGTCGTAAAAAAAATAACCATAATATGTGAACAAATGCCATTAAGTATCAAAGCATGCATTTAAAACACGAAATATATGTGTACGTTTTGTGCTGGCTAGTAGTGTGTCTTGTTTAACAAATTAAACGCGTGTTAGGTATAGAACATCACATACATAACATGTCTAGTGAAGAAAATGCGCAACAATGACATAATGTTAGTTAAACTGTTTGATAGATGTCAAACCAAATGTGGAAAAGCAACATAATTTGTCCACAACTTGCAAGAACAATTAATTATTTTAAAAGAATAGCTCGCTCAATTTCGTACATTGGATGGAAGATCCAACTGCAGAAAGAGTATATATCTGAAACAAAAGAGGTCGCCGTTGCGTTATGGATATGGTGTCCGCCTAGCGATCGGGAGGTCATGGGTTCGATCACCACTGTGGGAGCGTTCTTTATATCTTCCCCAAAGACACCAAGTACTGGTTCTAGGCCCAGGAAACGGACTCGAGAGCGTTTCAATAAGCCTAGGGCTTTCGATGCAATCGAGCTTAAATAAATAGGGTTAAACCAACACATGTGTATTACATTGTAACCGAAAAAGCATACTCAATTTCACAAATCGGGTGGGCAATTGCTCCACAGAACTGATCAGCCCATTCCATGTTGTATTCTCCCCAAAGAATGAGGCAATCTTGTTCCGGAGTCTGGCTCTCTGCAACGTTCACAAAACTAGTGTAGTTTAGCCTCTGGTGGTTGGTGTACCACACCCAGTTACTCTCCACCTCGTCATCAGAGGCTCCCAGCCAGAAAGCGGCCAAAACATCCTGAGCGCCAGCAAGATGACCTGAAACCGACCATATTGTGGTAACCGCGCTCATAATATCCAAAGATCAGTACAATACTGTGGCATTCAGTTTCTTAACTATAACCGTTTTGGCAATTGGTTCCTTGCCGTAAATAAAGGACCACAATGGTGTGTATGATAGAAATGCAATACTGATGCAGCTTCTGGAGTTTCACTTCTTTATATTTTATACTGAACAGTTACTTTATACTAAAGAAAATAAGTTAAAAACTCTCGTCAATCCAATTGTTCACTTCATTGATTTGTCAGCCCAGTGCAGAATAATATAAAAGAAGAAAGGGACACAATCATGAAAATGTGCTCAGTGCTATTTCATTCTATTATAATATCCTTATTATAATGCCAGTGGTTACCTTTGAAAAATCTGCGAGCAAGATCTTTGAGGAACAAGTCTTCATCTCTCGTCTCCACCGTAGCAAGGTGTGCATGGACGTGTGATTCACAGAAGTGCTGTAAGTAATTTAGGAATTCATATGCGATTTGTTTCCCATGTCAGATCCAGTTGGTTTCTAGTTAGTACGCAATGTAGAATACCAGCAAGATATACAATACGGGCAACCAGCAAGTGAGCACTAGTGGGTCTCAACAAGAAAGTACATATAGATACAATACAAGCAAGCTCGTATCTAACCAAAAATAATTCTATACAGTTGACTTACCCAGCAGACAAACATTTAGTAAGAGTAAAGATCTGAACGAAACTTGTAGAGCCATCTCTTCTCTGTCAACTTATGCACGGGAAAGAATTCTTTTAGCAATTTTTGCAAGCTCTAGATTATAAAATGAATTCCGTGGTTGATAAGTAAAGCTCTGTATGGCTGTCTTATCTATACGGAGATCTTATATGCTAGACATGTGTATAGTTGACACAATCACGTTTATTTCGGAGGGCTACTGTATACATCATTTAATGGTAACTTGTAATTATTTTTTTCAAATACGCTTTAATATCATTTTTTTATTTTTTTTTGTTACAATAAGATGAACTATTACCACTTGACCAAATAATCGATTTAAAAGGCTCATTATAATTATAAACACCCTATGCCATGTCATATATCCCAGGATAAATAGTTCCGAATCGGATTTTTATGACAAACAATGCAAATGTTTGTAATTGTTTAGATGTTTGGGGCATCAAAAAATACACTATACGTCTAAGAAACACTATTTTGGATATGAGGAATTAGCAGCGTGATGTTTATACACATTTCCGATCGGTTCTCATATGCGCTACTAGTGTTGGCTACTTTTAATGGGAGAAGCCAAATATGTGCAAGATCGGTTGATTTATATAAAGTGTCGTATCCTTTACGCTCATAGAAGTTTATCATAACAGTGTGTATGTTATTCTTAAAGTTTGCTATGTATTGCAATTAAACAATAGCAATTATTATATACATATACACAAAACCCAATTCAATAATGAATCTAGCACAAACTATTAAAGATGATTTATATTTATATTGTGCATTTATATCCATATTTTATATAAAGAATGTTCAACTACATGCTGTATTTAATATTTACTCGTGTCTGTCCCGATTAAGTGCAATTTCCTTTCGTGTATAAATGTCAGTCGTGGGAAGTATTTCATAATAAAGTTGCCTTTTTTTGTTTTATTAACAGCAAATTTGAGTGAATAAAGAGAGAAGCACTATAGACTCAGTTAATTGTATTGCTTTTATCCAGGAAAATATTCCCAATACAAGTGAACGCTTCTTTCTAACCAATAGCAGGCACGTTCTCCAGAAAGCCCAGGTAGTCCTCAATCCTGAAATGTATTGATAATGGCCTATATGTAATGTTCGTCAAGATTGGACTTTCAATACAAACAATACAATACTTTATTATTCCCAATATTATTAACACCAACATGATAAAGGTTTTCTTGATTGGCAATCTCTTAAAGCGTATTAAGGCCGTAGTGGACGCCTCTTTCTTTAAATATCGCAAGAGGGCCGTTATGGCCATATGTCGCTCATCTAAGTTCAACAAGAATTGCCACTTTTCAGAAAAAGTGCAGAATTCAGCTTTGTCAAAAGGATATTAAGTAACATGTTGACAGGGCCGCTATTTTCGCTAAAAAAGTAACTTAACAAAGTAGAGGGTCACCCAATTGGCATTTGGACGGGCGGAATTATTTTTAATCCTGTTATCAGTCTCCAAAAAGAATATTTTTCAATATCGCCCTTACAGGGATATTGTATCCCTCCTGGTAGTCATGTATTTAAACAAGTCAAAATAGTTAAGGTATTTTGCTTATTCAGTCAAGGATCATTCTCGTGAAATCACTTTGAAATCCGATCATTTGTTTTTATAACACAGACGTGCTGCGTTTAAACAATGAAAGTCTTTCCATAATTCATACTATGGCGCAGAAGGACTATAAACACCCAAACGTAAGATGGTCAAGATATTTGTCTCGATTGTCTGTGGCCGAGGGTCTATCATTGAATTAGCTTTTGATGTGACCATACTACGATTTATAAGCGTAATTTCTAGTAGGATTGGTCGTTGTTGCAAATTACAAATTAGTGCGCGTATGAGCGGGTTTTATTAGATAAGAAGGGGTTATCAAGTAATGATCGAAAGAAAATGCAGATGACGTTGTCAATGCTGGAAAAGTTTATTTGCCTTGTATACATGTTATAACTTTTATTTAATATTTTAATATTTCCCATTTCCCATCCATATCAGTGTAAGAATTATCCAAAAAAACGTCTACCCAATTTCGCAGATCGGGTGGGCTTTTGCTTTACAGTACGTATCAGCCCATTCATTGACATTTGTTCTCCACAGAAGGAGACAATCTTGGTCTGGAGTTTGACTCTCGGCGACGCTGTAGAAACTAGTGTAGTTTAGCCTCTGGTGATTGGTGTACCAGACCCACTGTCCCTCCTATTCATCATCGGTAGCTCCCAGCCAGAACGAGCCCTGCATTGGCAAGGTGCCGTCTGAAAAATTGGTTGCTGAACAAAACTCAGTCATAACTTGAACTCGGATTTTATAATACTTGAATGCCTTGGTATAACTTGTTTTACCCCGCCATTCACCGGTACAAACTCTTGTGAACTCTTGTGTTCTGTTACCTGATGTGCACACAGTTAACAGGGCAGTTGACCCTTGTCAACACAGACCGATGCCAGCTGAAATTATAACAGTGTACTAAACATTTTTTTCCAGCTAAGACGGCAGCTATCGATAACATATTTTGTAGTGGAGCAATACACAGAGTGGACTGTTTAAGTGTGTTCTATTTTGATCGTGTGTTTGTTCCAAAGTTTGCAAGATTTGTTAATATTTTGGCGATAGCTTTTGAATGCAAAGATCAGTGGTTCGAATTAAGTGGTTAAAACTTTATTATTATTATTATTATTATTATTATTATTATTATTATTATTATTATTATTATTATTATTATTATTTTATTTATTTCAGAAATTGCTTGCTTGTTTTATACTGGAGCTCTTTAGTTTCGATATTAACATTGATACATTGAAAGCATTTAATGACAAACCTAAAAAAAGCCAAAATATGTGAACACATCACTTTAATGTTTTATTTTCCTGCGTGTATTGCATGAGTCATATAATTAATAGCATCCATAAGTAGCAATATCACACGATATTGAACAGCAAAAAGTCTTTATTGATATACTCGTATGACGAATAAATACACGTTAAAGGGGCCGTCCAACAGATTGGTAAATTGACAAATTAAAAAAAGTTGTTTCATATTCGCAAATTTTCGCGTTTGTTATGATATTTTTGATGAAATAGTAATACTGACCATTTACAATGCTCTTAAATATCCATTATATGCATCTTTTGACGATTTGAAAACCTCAAAATCATAAAGCGTCGTTCGACGCGAAACGATTGAATAATTTGGAAAGTTCTGTTATTGTAGCTATATTTTGTGAAACTACGAGGATTGCTTATATATGGTATAAAATACGGCTATCGTACATACTTGTCAGGATGGCCGAGCGGTCTAATTGGTTTTTACTCCAGGACCCCGATGGTCACTGGTTCGAGCCCTGATGAGGTTTACTTTTTTTTCCCTTTTTAAATTGTATTCTTGTTTTTTAACTGCAGATTTTTAGGTCAAATGTTTGAATTTATCAATATAGAGCATTTAATGACATGTTTTCAATACATGCCAAAATCTAGTGGACAGTCCCTTTAAGCTACATGTATGCAATACCTTTATCAGTCAGTGCGCAGCCAACCATCATTTTTGAACGCGAATATCGCCCTTTCAATAGTGTTATGCTATGCTATGGATTTTGTTATGCACTTTTACATATTGCACAGCTAAAACAATCTTTATTTGTATGTTTATATCAATACACGCTTGTCACATAGTTCAGTGTGTATGAATGTGAATCGATCACTCAGCAAGCTAATTGGAACAAAATAATATCGTTAATCTTATATTTTTAATAATGTTTCCCAAATGGCGCAAGTATAATGATCACCGCATCTATACACACATGTATAGTAAACAAATTATGAAAGATGCCATTTTATACCGGATATTGATTAAGAAGTCGCTTAATAATTCATAATTACTCTTGAAAAGTCTACGGGCTTGGTCCTTGATAAACCCGTCCTCGTCACGTGACTCGATGGTGGCCAGGTGCGAGTGACTGTGGGCACTGCAGAAGTGCTGTAAAGGTGTATAATCTAGCATACATATGTTTTAAGTTTCTCTGTAAAAATTTTAGATAAGTAAAAAACAAACAGTACCATAATGCTTGGAATACATAAAACACATTTTAGAAGACGAAGAAAAAAGCTGAATTAATTGTAGCAATAAATAATATCTAGGCGTCAACTGCAAAATCATTATTTATAGATCACACTTAAGACATACGCTTAAGCGTTGTGCTATTAGAATTATGCCGTGTTTGAAATATAATTCGAGCTGTTGGCATTGTTTATCGTTGATAACTCTTACGAAATAAAGTCATTTAATTAATACATGTCGTGTTTATACTGGACTGTGTGTATCATGCAAATTATAAGTTAAAAAGGGATGGGTAACTAAGGTATTACTGTAGCTTCAGTCCAGTCGATCAGGGTCTCGTCTGCAAACAAATAGCACGAGTCCTCGTACACTAGCCATCCATTCGGACAGCACCCTTTTGATCTGGAACTGTCTGTGGGATAAGAGCAATTAGTTAGTATTCACCAACGAATTCGTTAGCATTAACATATGGCTTTTGTAACTAAATGTATATCATACAGATGCGTAGTGTTACCTTGAATGTTCGAGGCAGTCTATCACGTAATGTCCAGCATTTTTTTGGGGTAAATGTTCACATTGGACACAAATACGGACTTCCGGTAAAAACTTCACGTTTGATGCAGCAGCTACAAGGTTTGTAGCACTGAAACTCAGTGTCCAACACAGATACAACAAGCAAATTCGTTGAATTGATACCCCCCGCCACATACATTTTGTTTATGGGTGGGTGCAAATCGGACGGACGGACTGACGGACGGACAACGCCAAGTCTATATACCTCCGCCTTTGGCGGGGGATAACAAGGTTTCACCACAGATGAGCGGGGAGCCTCGCAGAACATCACGAAGAAAGACGTTGACAATACTCATAAACACCGAGTTGGTAGTGTGTAGATCCATTGTACTGTACTGATTATTGCATGGTCCAGATGGAGGCAACCTCGGTCCTTATTCATTATGACCCAGCGTTTTAAGAAAAAGGTTTCTGGAAATATTGCATCGTATGACTCATCCCGGACCCCTACGGAAATGTGAATGCTTGATTATTGGCCAAATAAACAATGATTAATTGTTTGAGGGTATACAGGCCATTACCACTACTATTGAAAAACCTTAAACATTTACAAAACTCTAAAAGTATCCTCTTGTTGTCGCAGCTATTCCGTGAGGCTGACAGCTCTAAACGCAAATTAATAAAAATTAAAATAAAGTATTAACATACCACAGCGGCAGGATAAAAACAACAGCGTTATTCCAAAAAACCTTATAAGATACATCCTTGTCGAGACATACATGTTAGGAAAAATGTCAAGTATTAGTCTAATCTCAAGTCAACAGATGGCAGTTGAAGTCAAGGTCATTGTCCGATAACCGACAATTAAACGTCCTTGCGATCAACGACAAAGTAGTAGATCTATGGCTACACACCACCTTTTAAAAGTCACTTCTGTGCATATTGGTCAAAAAGACGTTCTTAAATAACGAGACTATTGTGCAAAAAGCACAAGTGTGAGTGTTTAAATTATAATGAATGTAAATCATTTAATTGTACGGCCGTCAGAGGAAAAGCTGGATGGACAATGTAAAAGAGTGTACATCCCTTCCCATGGTTGAATTACTATCAGCAGCACACAACAGACCTGACTGGAGGAGTATTTCTGTATCGTCGTTCCTCATTTCCCCCAACGGCTAAACCGGTGAAGGGATT
Organism: Dreissena rostriformis; assembly: GCA_007657795.1. NCBI lineage: Eukaryota > Metazoa > Mollusca > Bivalvia > Myida > Dreissenidae > Dreissena > Dreissena rostriformis. Next base: position 20,760 of record VMBQ01007771.1, on the reverse strand, counting down.
GATGATGATGATTTGTAATTAGAATTGTATACATATATATTCTTGGAATCACACAACTCGGAAGAAACATGTACATGTATATTGGAAGCTCCGGTCGCCATTTAGGAGAGGATTTGAACGAGCCTAAGTAAATTACCCCACATTGTACCTTACCAATTTGGTTAACGTGCAACATCTCCATATCACTGATTATAATACAGGTATGTATTTGAAACTTCACACATGTGCTCGTGTTTTTTGTATGACGATACTGACCAAGCTCCATAACTCGGACCTGAACTGTAACAGCATTATGCCCCGTTTGTACTTTCTTGTTAAAGTTTGCGTGCAACCTATCCATATCTCTATATTTACATGAGATTTTGGAAATAAAACGCCAAATATGCCTTCAGCATCCTTATGAACATTCACTGACCAAGACCTATATATGTACTTTTTAAATTCAAACAGTCCATGCTCAATTCAATCAGGCCTTGGACAAAACCTGTAAAACTTCACATCGTCCATGAGAAATTTCTGGCCCTCATGACTAGTTAAATATTCAGGTCAAGTATTAATTTGCAGTTAACCACTGTATTGGAATTTGGGCCGGTAGTCATAATGAATTTACCAGACATCGTGTGTGTGTGTGTGTGTGTGTGTGTGTGTGTGTGTGTGTGTGTGTGTGTGTGTGTGTGTGTGTGTGT
>VMBQ01007771.1:5895-19299 GCA_007657795.1 Dreissena rostriformis | reverse complement strand
TTGAAAAGGGCATATCAGCTTTTGTCTACAACTTTCTTATATTATTATTTAAATAACGTTTTTCATGTAAAATCAAAGTTTATTGCCTAAAATATTATTACATTTTCTTAATAACATCTTAATTCACGATTGAAATGTTCAACATGAAAAATAATGAGCCTTAAATAAACTTAAATAGTTCCAATTGTGTTCTCTAGATTTCCTAAACGTATGTCTTTATTAAATTTTCGTAAAACGGTCTAAATTTACGCTTAAAAAATAAAAACCCGAACAAAATAAGTGATTTATTTCTTCGTTAATTACGAATTATTAATGACAGCAACATATATCTCTTGAAAAAAACATCAGCGATAAAGGCGCGAACGAATTCGCTAAATGGGAGGCGATGTTCCAAGTGTGGATTAAAAGCGTTTATGGGTTTGCCCGTGACACCACATGTGTAGATACCGAAATTAAGATAAGATATCACGCGTCACCTTCAAATAACATGTTAAATGACAATCAAGACCTTATTCATGCCAGGGACCTACCCAAATAGGTCCATGTCCATGCTGTGTTTTATTACTCTTAAACGAATGCAGATGAACCTTATTTCTACTAATTACGTAATTTATATTTAAAAAAAAACGAACTAGTATGTGGTTGTCAGATCGATAACAGAAACTCTTTAAATCCTTAAATATATTTGATTAACCCGTTTCGCTTCCTTGTTTTGCGTAGGGACCTATACACGCATATATAGGTCCATGTTTATTTCTTCAGTACCGTTTTGGAGGCGCGCGAGAGTATTCAGGGGCGGGTAATCCGGGAAGGAATCGATTTCTGGGATTGTCTATAGCTATACACATAGGGTAGTTTTATAATGTCTTGTTGATCTTTCTAATCTAGGGTTACTGTGCATGTTTTTAAGTACGTAGTACTTTTAGTATAAGTATAATAGAGTAGTTTTATAGTATAATTGAGTAGCTTTGATCGATTTCTTTTGAAACTGTGTTGCAAAATGTATTCGAATCTGCGATACGTCAAATGTTCTTATGTAAAGCGCCTGTGAACGTGCACTCTTGTATGAAAAGGGCGCTATATAAATCCGGTATAATAATAAATAATATACCGGTAATTGGCTGTTAAACATGCTTATAGCAATCGTAACATTATTATGATCTACATAGTAAACTGAGAGTTTAGATTAACAGTCATGTTGAATCATTGGTTTGTTTTAATTATACTAAAATATTGAGGTTCATCATTATTATACACTAGTATAGTCGAGCTAAGCCTATGGTATTATATTTATTTTGTAAAGTTACTAGACAAGCGGAATGAAAAGTTAATTTCGATCCCTGTAAACAAACGCAGTGACAATCATGTGAATATTATTTGTTTAACGTATTAATTAAAACATAAAACCATGTATATTGTAATGATATTTTTATTTTTCTCTCTTTATAGATTATATATGTACATGACAGACCAATATAATATATCTGTCACTACATTTGATATACAGAATGATGTAAACAAATTGTATAGACCATCAAATTAATAAGTAGATATGTAGGTATAAATCAATATGAATAAAAGGTAAGAGAAGGATCGGTGATTTCAAAACTCCGTAATGGGTAACTTTAAGCGGTCCTCTCAAATGCCCAGTGTAATAAATGATTTTGATTTTCGAATGAGCATGTTGCTTACTAAATACAGTATTGACTGGCGAATTTGCGAAAATTCGATAATCTATCAAAGCCGATTTATTTTGTTAAGAGAACTTGGGTCATATTAATTTTCCAATTCTTTACAACCCTTTCAATTTATTGTGAATTCCTGAGCATTGAACTACCGAACATATCAATGACAATAATTTTGCTATTAAACTATTAAGTTACAGTCCATGAAATTGTGTATTGGTATACTTGGATAACATAAGAAAAAAACGTCAAGGTAATGTCAATTATACTTGAAATATTTATTCAAATGCTTGGTGAATATTGGTGATATCACGTGAATTACGGCTTTACATGTATACATTTTTGTTCGTTTTATTAGTGAATCAACGCTTAAGTAATGGTGGCTATTTGAAGAAGTTAAAAAGTTGTATAAGCAGTGAAGCAAGAGGTAAGCTAAACGCAGTTATATTAATGTTAGTAAGGTATTCTATTTGTCTAACTTTCATTCGTGGAATAAACTACTACGTTCACTTAACAAAATCTCAAATCTATATCGAAAGAATACTGGCAAAGAACATAACACGGATTATTTTGCTATTGATTTATATATATTGTATATAGATTTCAATTTGGCACTTGATCATTAAAAACAACTGCTATTTCAGTAGCTTTTCATACCAGATTAGAAGCGTTAAATGATTGAGCGGAAATTGACAAGATGTCATAATACAATAAAGTATAGCTTATTTTACTTCTTTTTATACGTTGATGCTAAAGAAAGAAAGGTTCGCGGGAAGATAATTCATTCACAGCTTTTTACTGCCCAATATTGATTTACTGACCCTGTATGACATCGTTCGAAGTCATTTTCAAGAGAAGTATTTAGGTATGTTTTATTCGTTATTTTCCTGTTTTTGTCGGCAGATTGACGTTAGGCACTGTTCGATGGTAACTGGCTTCCTTTTATCATCTACTTATTAAAATGGTAAAATTTAATTATAATGCATGTACATTGTTTTTGTTAATTAAGTATATTCAAATGGTTATGATGCAAACATTCCCACGAGTATGTAGTAAATATTCATTTACAATATCCCATATACAAAATATGTAATATGCATGTCTAATATTAGACCTAAGGGAATACCTCGTGAGCGTTTTTTTTTAAAACACAACTTAAACGAGTTAAATGAAATCGGGGTTCATGATATTTTTGATGACACTTTAAGCGGTTGCAGACCGGGTGAAGTTGAAACAAATACGTTTTCCGTTTATTGTTGTGTTTCTATTAATGGTTATTTCGCAACTTCTGCAAAATATACAGCTCTGTTGCACCGCTTTTTCGAGTTAACACAACTTTAATGTTGAACAAACAACTTTAGTGTTTAACACCAACTTGCGGTCCGTAACTTTTGTTTTGAACACCATAATGAGAAATCTTATGAAAAACACTTCTGTGTCAACCTGACTTTGGTAATGAACACCTTGGTACGTTGATTAAAGTGTCAAAAATCATCAACTGAGCCGCGTTCTGGGAAACCTGGGCCTAATGCATGTGCGTAACGTGTCGTCCCAAATTAGCATGTGTAGTCCGCACAGGCTAATCAGGGACGACACTTTCCGCCTAAACTAGATTATCGTTTCAAAGAAACTTCCTTTACACACACACACACACACACACACATTCCTCAAAAGCGGAAAGTGGCGTCCCTGATTAGCCTGTGTTGACTGTACAGGTTAATCTGGGACGACAATTTACGCAGAAGCGTTAAGCCCTTTTTTCCAAGAGTGTGGCTCAAATAAAACATTCACTTGATCCTCCTCCGCAATCTTTTCCTTTTTATTTGTTTTCTCCTCGTCACCATCAATACCAATAGCAGGAGACAGCATCATCCAACTGTATAGATCATTATCATTAATCTTGTCATCGTTATCATAGTCGTCATCGTCGTCAACGTCATTAAAGAAGACCTTGGATTTTCTCACTTCTCCCGTCGGACAAGCAGATTATGGTTTGACCCGTCGATCAGAACCTATATTTTTTTCTTTGTCCCGGATTATCGGGCTACCGTTAATATCGAACCCGTCAATGATACCCCAATTCTTTAAAGGCGCATACTTTCTCAGATGTCAGTTTCGTACTTTAAAGCAAGATTTCCATTCATATATCGTCGATATGAAACGTGCATTTGATTCAGTCTATTTAAAATGGACTATGGTATAAGCTTTATAACGCAGGTATAGCCGGTAAATTATTAACAATCATGAACACCATGTATTCACAAGTTAAATCATAATGCTGTGTTAAAAAGTGTAATACATTAATGTTTTTCTTTTCATCTCTTACAAGATCGCAAATCAATTTAAATTCTAACTTGATATCTTTTGTGTAGGGAAATGTCTACGGCAGTTATGTAAATTTCATGAGCTGACTGTCATACCTGTAGCTCATTAACATTAACTTTTAAATCCACTTGTCCCCATCCATACAGGCCGAGACTTTAGAAAAATGTACTTTGCCACTATGTGTCACAATTAACATTTTCCACACACTAGCAAAATAGGATCCCGATTTTCAAACGTGTGAAAAATGTGATTTACTACGGTGGCATAGAGGTTACATTCACTCCTCTTTTTTTTAAATTGCACTCATCTTGTTTCTATCTCGTGGCCTCGACTTAGTATCTCGAGGCCACGACTTACTAACTCGTGACCACGAGGTAGCTATGTCGTGGCCACGAGATAGAAAAAGAGGAGTGACAAACTAAATAAACGAGGAGTGCAATTAAAAAAAGAGCGGTGCAGTAAAAAAAGGAAGAGTGCATTTAACAAAAGAGGCGAGAATTTTAGCTATCTCGCGATCCCGACTTAACATAACTCGTGGCCAGGAGTTAGTCAGCCGAGATACTAAGTCGATGCCACGAGATAGAAAAAAGAGGAGTGCAATTTAAAAAAGAGGAGTGAAAGTCACCTCTATGCCACCGTAATTTACCGTATTTCGTGACGCGTTCCCGTCTCATTTTTCACATTTTGTGCTATTGTGTGATCGTGTTCAAACTTAAGTATCATATAGCAATCGCATAGCTATTATCCGTTCGTCTTCTACGTCTGTCGGTCTATGCACTTAAAGGGACTTGTTCGCATGGTTTGGCAATGTTTGAAATCCGTTATTCAAAGCTTAAAATTGATAAATGTAAGCATTGGAACTGAAGAGCTCCAGTACATAACAAAATAGAGCTTAAGAAAGAAAAATAGAAAATGTTGTCTCCTACTCGACTCGAACCACTGACATTTGACTTAAAAAGCATTCGCTTTAATCACTGGGCCATTGGCGCTTTGTATTTAGCATTTTATACCATACTTTATATCACCAATCCAAGTGCTATTACAAAAATATAACGAAAACAACAAACATACCAACTTCTACAACCGTTTCGCGTTTGTAAAGCTTATAATTTATTAATTTCGTATCATGAATTAATGATTACTCACAAACGAACATGTTTTTTTCAGTATCAGTCTATATCATTCTCCCTGATGTACAGAATTTTTATTTTTTTTTGAATATGTGACAAAAAATTGGAAATTTCTCATCAATCGTCCATCTGTGAGCAAGTCAATTTAAATCATGGAAATTTTTATTGTCGTTAATAATTGAAAAGCCCATAACTTTATTGTTTTATCAAGCTTACCAGCTTTCGGATTGGATCTACGAGTAACGTTGTAATGTTTCAAGTTAAAGTTTTAGCGCCGAACTAGAAAAAAACTAGACATGTGTCCTTAGGATACGGCTGGATTCCACCACATTCCAATGTCGTTTCATAACTCAACTAAAATAAATGCGCCAAATTAGCCAACTGCACCAATTTACATGGTGATTAATATTAATACGACGATTAATCACAATAGCAATTACACTTTTTCGAGTTATATGCGACACAAGTCCAACATGCCTTTTTGCTAATTGTGTCAATAACCCCTCTTTTGTCGAAAGAATTGCACCAAAATGCACAAAATGATAAATGTGTTTGTTTCTTTACATTACTCTAGCAGTATGCATGTGCCCTCAGTTCACGTGCACGTGCTCGCGATGTTCCATCACTCCTTTTCGAGTCCGACGGATATATGGACAGACCGACGGACATTATCAAATCTATATCCCCCCCCCTTGAAAATGGGGGCATACTAATTGCATAAAAATTGGTAGATCTCGATCTGTTTTGCTTATACACTGTCGTTGTTTCAATAAACTGTTTATGAGCTTATGATAGATTATAGTTACTAACTAGTTTAGTTTACTAACAATATACCGGTATACTAACAAAAATGTGCACTCAATCTCCAAAATCCTTTTGCCCTACCTGCTATCAGTCATCATTTATATCCTTTGTGATAATCAACTGTATTGTCTATTCAAAGGCAGTGTGTAGACGAAAGTCGATCCAGATTCGTCGAGTGATACAGGGAAGTATATTATACTTCCCTGAGTGATATCACATGCCACGTGCATGTAGATCGGCATGGGTACTACGACTAAGATTAGATTATTGTATTGCATATGATTAAACTTGCGAACATTGGGTGGATCAAAATGAAGCCTAAGTCATGCCATGTAGCCTATATATATATCGAGATCTATACAGACGGTCGAATTATGTCTTTTTGGTGATTGGTGTATGATGCACATAATGATTATAATTATGTTCTAGTTTTAGGCTATATGTTAAATTGAAATAAATGGCTGATCCCTATGTCTAAATCAGTTTCACATATAGTTTTACCAATAAATGTCCCCTAGTTATCATAATTAACTGTACATACATCTTGGTTACATTGATAGATCATACATTACTTATGTATGATCGATCAATATAACCTTTGATGGATATATTGAAGTAAGCAGCCTACATTCATGAACTGGGTGAAAAATCACGAGTTTTAAAGTCTGATATTAACATGTGTGATAGCAGATACGCACAACATGTTTCTGAATGTTATTCGGTGAAATGTCGAGATCAATTTTCATTATTGAAGCTCTTCTGTTATCGATTATATCTTGATGCTTACTATATCGTGGTGCCAATAATTATATCAAATACACAAACGACAATGGAAATCAATTACTATCGTTGGTATTAATTTATTGCAATGAATGTTTTATACATTATAATGATATCACTCCGGCGCGAACAAAGGGATGGACATGCGGCAGGCTACATCAACAGATTCGCGGGTATTGATTATCCGTGTTGCTAGTACTGCGGCATCTGTCGCAATGCAGATAATTTTGAGCCAATCAAATTTCGTGTTACATCAAGTTGATAAATTCGCATCTCAAAATTCACGACCGACTCCCATAAAGCGAAGTAGTTCGTGTTTACTCGATTATAAGTTGATATATTCCGCATTGCGTTAAACTTTGCTTTATATTCGTTTATTTCGCAAAGATACTCCATTGAAAGAGGGAACTTGGCTGTGAACGCACATTGAACATTCGTAATTCTTCGTGTCTGAAGCAGCCGCGCATAGATACACTCAGCATCAACATCCTGAATTTCCTGACAACGGCTGGAAGGTGAAGAGTATTGTCAAGAATATCCACAATGGTAAGCCTTACATTTTCGTCATCAATCTAATTCTGTGCGTTTTTGTGCAAATTTAAACATTTATTGTTCTTCTTTATTTGATAAATAATAATGATGCAGAAGTGTTATACTCATTTTATCGTTGGTAGAAACTACCGAAATGCCTTTTTAATGAAGGCCACTGATTGTTAAAGCACAATTTGGAATTATGCAAGTATACTTAATCATTGCACTAATCATGATGAAACAATTAACTATTTTGACATATTGATGCAATTTTAATCCAGTATTTGTGCAAATGGCTTTTTTGTCAAAATACGGAATCCTTGTTGGTGCACAATTATGCTACAAAACTAAAGTCTAAAAGTAATTTAGTAAAGTGGTATCTTATTGTGTATTTATACTTTTATTTACAGATATAAAGTCGGTAAGACGGTATATATAGTGTAGAGTCTGCATTAATTATAAATGCAAAGATCATTTGACAAGTCTCTTCAGTTACGAGTTTTTGGTATTGGCAGAAAATTGAACACTATTCTAAATTGGAAACTGTGAACATGTCTGTTGATTTTGCCATGCGAAAACAAGTTGTGTGTTTCCTCTTATATATCCCAAACATACAGAATTGGTAGGTTCGCGAAGCTATACACAGTGTATTTCCTCGACGATACTGCAATACCTTTGTTCAATTACAAAAATCTTCAAAATCCAAGTTGCCCTGTTACACACCTGTCTTTCATTTTTAACGTTTAATACCAAAAAATACAAGAAACAATAACATAGGCTGAGAAGTTTCCTGTCATAAAGCTTGGATATGAGCTGATTACATATTTAATGTACACATTAAATTTGTGAAGAAATAATATATAAAAAAATGTTAAACATTCATCCACAGTGTTTATTAAAAAATTACAGTACATCTAAGTGCATTAAAAAACCGGTGCGCCAACTCGTATCGTGTTGAGATTTAATTCAGAAAATATGACACATCGGTTTACAAGTGTTCTCCTTTTTAAAATAAGAATTTCTATATGATAATTATTGTCATTAAAGACATTATTTGTGCTGCTTAAAGGGAAANTATATATATATATATATTCCTTTATCATGACATTAAATTTTAAATTCCCCTCTTATGTTAACTTTACTGAGACAAAAAAAAATGAATTTTTTGATAATCGACATAGTGGCATTTCTGTAAACAAAGCTATTTATATTATCAAAGTACATAATTAAAGTTTTTGACAAAGTAGATTATGATCAATTTTTTATATTTTTTACATGTAATCAATTCAATCGTGTCCAAAAACTAAAACTCTTAACAAAAAACTCATCTGAAAGGCCGCGCTGCCTCTCTCCAAAGATAAAAAAAAGACTGCTTTATATACAGAAGAAACAATGCATGTGATAACCACACTTGGGGATTATTCATTACTTTCAAGTGATCATGTATTTGTAACTGAGACGGGAATGAGTAGGTGTAAGTTCTTGCACTGTTGCATTTTATGGACAATCTCTATGAATTAAAAGAAATATGAGTGGACGTACAGTATATTTGATAACAGCTATGCAACTAAATAAAAGCCTTGATGTCTCTTGCATGTCTGAGCGATTAACTTAATTTAATGTTTGGCAAGATTCCAAACTATTAAGATGATGTGTCTGACCAGCACTTAGGTTTCACAGTGACATTGATTGGTCACATTTGTGGAAGTTTTCTGTATTAATACTTTATTTTGTTTTGTGTTTGTCCTAAATAAACTTGTGTTTTGAAACTCTTTGGCCAGAATGTCAAAATTATGTACTTTAAGATATTTGGTTTTACAATATGAAATACAGTCTGTTGAGAAACTTCTATAATTTTAATTGTAAAATGTTTGCTGTTATTCAGTATAGAAGAAATAACAGGTTGGTGCTTTTTTTCAGGCTGACCAATTAACAGAAGAACAGATTGCAGGTAATTTCTATTCTGTTCTTTGCACTTGAGAGTCTCATGTATTTTCTGAAATACTCTTGGTATAGTGACATCATAAACCTAATATAAATGGTTTGCTGTCAATTACCAGGGGTATGCAATAAGGGTTGGTCTGGGTTGTGGAAACAAACAACTTAATTTGAAGTTACCGGTAGTCATTGTAATGCTGTAGTTCCACGTCACCGTATAAATGATACAAATATGTTATTTTGACGCATGTATTCGGATTTACAGCATTAAGAAGTTTTGTTTGTGGCACATATGATCTCACAGAACAGTGTCTTTTCACCATTTTTGTCAAGAGAACCAACACTTGTATTTTTGGTTTTTATTCCATTTTGTACTATGTTGGCTCATCGAATTTTAAATGTTACCAACAGTGCTTTCCACAGGCCTTATAACAGTCCCTGGCTGGGGCGTGTGAATTTCGAAATCAAGAGTCCCAGCGGACGTTGAAATTTTCCGATCTGTGTTTTTTTTCAGTACATGCAAGTAACCATTCTGGCGATTATGCAAAGTTTGCAATTGCTTGTCGTCTCATTTATCAATTTAATGAGAGGTTATTAGTTTTGTGATCGTTTTTGGGCAAATTAATCAGATCAATGGGGTTGGCAGTCCCCCCAGCACTGTAATAAATTATATGTGTCTTTGTTTTATTGCCAAATCAAGCCCCTAACATCTAACACCCTGTCTTTTATAGCACCCATAATTTAGATGAGCATGTGTCATGGGGCAAGACATTTCTCTTTGTAGGTAAACATACCGAAGTACTAGTAGCTTACAGTGACTTACTTACACAGTAAATCCTGAAGAGGATCTCAGAAAGGATACTTGCTTGAAAGATTTAAGTTAACAATATTTTATTTTAATAAGAATTGTTAAACACAAATGAGAACCAAATCAGCAGACGAAACAAAATATTATTAATTTTGAAAAATTAAACACAAACAAATATTGGTTTATTTAAAAAAAATGTCAGGTGATTTACTCTTTCAGTGGCATTGGAAAAAACCTCTTCCGGATTGCACGTCTATTTCATCAAATCTTTAAATCGCGACATTTGCCAAAGTTCCTTTGATACTTTGGAAAAATGATGAATGTTTGTGTTTATGAATTCTTTATTTGTCATTATTTACCAGAATTTTCTTTTAAAAATGGAGGTTGTGATAATACGAGATTTATCGGGTAATGGAAAATGTTGTAAGTATGCACAAAAAGATAGTGTCTGGTTTATACCAATGCATTGGGGAATCGATCGAGTCAGCTCGGTATTATACGTTTATATGCATGATGGGTTAAGTCTTACTTGATCGTAATTAATCACTTTATAGTTGTTTTCTTAGTCACAACGCACCAAATCACTTCATTTGACACGATAAATATAAAAAAAACGTATGCAGGGTGGGGGCCCTCCCTAACCCACCTCTGACGGCCTCAGGCATCTGAAAAGTCTTGTGGAAAGCACTGGTTTCAAACTATATCGGCTATTATTTGTTTACAATAACATATACAACAAACATTTTTGTTGTTATGTTACAGAGTTCAAGGAGGCTTTCAGCTTGTTCGACAAAGATGGCGATGGCACTATCACCACAAAAGAATTGGGAACAGTCATGAGATCTTTAGGTCAAAACCCAACAGAGGCAGAACTTCAAGACATGATCAACGAAGTTGATGCTGATGGTTGGTATTTGTTGAGAAATGCATATTAACCCATCTTTTAGTTTAGAAGCATTATGCTTTTTGGGGTTTCGAACTTTGTAGGATATAAGATAAATGAAATTGATATTTTTTTAAGTTTTGTTATTTAACACCATTGAGGAACGTAAATGAAATAGACAATAACAGATTGAGTTTGAAAATGGTTCCCTCCAGTCCATTGAAAAATATGGCTGCCATGGTCTGCGTTAGTTTAGCTTGTTATTATGGCTAAAGTGCAACCTTTTAACACCGGTTGAAGTTTCTTTTTTTGTGAAGATGATAAAATCATCTCATGATAACAACCATTAAATAGATACATGTACTAGAAGTTTTTGTTCATGATGGTGATGATCGTATGACACAGTCTTCACTGTAATATATTTAAACCACTAGCCCGAATCACGATTCTTTATTAGAAACAGAAGAAAAAATCCAATAGCCCGACTATATAAATTATTAATTTCTAGAAGCCCGAATAACATCTAACCAGCACTGGGCTGTCTGGCTTATAGACTATTAGTTAGTGTGAAGACTGGTATGATCATTGCTGGTGATGATTATTATGGTACTGGAGATGGATTCAGAAACATTAACAACAACCAAAGTTTCTATTAAATGATAATTTAATTACTCTTATAAATATTTCCACTGTTAGATAATTGTATTCATTTTTCCAAAAATCTTAAAATGGTTATAAACCAGTGTTTTTTTTCACCATATTGGGAATGGTGCCGTGGCCTTTTGTATACAGAATAATCGTGTGGTTTTGATTAAAATTGATAGGCAAATTAACTAAATGTGTTTTTGTTGTGTTTTTTTAAACATTTTTTTTTTTTTTTTTTGGAACCAGTCATTTGGGAAAAATATATACTTTTTAACATTGGGAATGGGGACCCCCAAAACACTGTAAACCCAATAAAAGAAAAACTGTTTTATTTGAATCTTATTCATAATTTGACCTTTCATCCAATATACATGGTATGTCAGTAGCTGTTATTTGACTCCATTTGATCTGTAATTCAGAATTCAAATAATTCAAAAGTGACCCATTGAAAGTCTTATAGACAGCCTCTTTTGCAGGAGAGACAACCAGGTACGGGCTAATAAGGTTGTTCCAGTGGAGTTGCCTCCCATAAATTCTCTATGCTCTGCTCTTTGAGTTGACAAAACATTGAAGGATTTAAAAAATAAATAGGCATGCATGTTCACTTGTATGAGACCCTGTGTCAAATGCAAGAACTATGACTGTGTGTCAACTGCAAGAATCACTGTGAGCTCTAGTAATAATTAAAAAAAATAGATGGAAATTTAAATGTCAGACAAAGCATGACAGAAAAATAAAAAAAATGTTTTGACTTTAGTCTTTTAAGCCTGTATTTTATTTCTATCAATGATTGCTCAACTTTGGAAATACAATTTTGTACTTCCAATGTGTCATTTTTGTGACATAAAATAAGCTCTTGCACTGAAATTCAAAAATACTGGTTATTTAGAGAGACTTGTTTGAAATCATTATTATTATTTCTAATTTTAAAACAATTCCACTGTTTAATGAGGAAATTGGGTCTTTACATTTTTTAATATTTGAAGAAAAAGAAGAAAAGATTTGAGATTTTTTTATTTATTTCAGGAAATGGTACAATAGATTTCCCTGAGTTTTTGACAATGATGGCACGAAAAATGAAGGACACTGATTCAGAAGAGGAAATTCGTGAAGCATTCCGTGTGTTCGACAAGGATGGCAATGGCTTTATCAGTGCAGCTGAGTTACGCCACGTGATGACCAACCTTGGTGAAAAACTTACAGATGAAGAAGTAGATGAAATGATTCGAGAAGCTGACATTGATGGTGACGGTCAAGTAAATTATGAAGGTAAAAAGTGTTCAAATATTGTTATAGTCAAATCCTAGTAAACAGTAAATGGTCAATAGGGTATTTTGTTTCACTATTGACTATTAAAAAAAATAAATGCGGTATACAAGACAATACTTGTGAGTTTCTTGTATATTCCATCAGGATGTAAATTCACATATATACTCTGCTGGTTTATTGTGTTTTTCACAAACTTTGTCTGCTTTGTGCATATTTTATGTTATATAAACAAATATAAACAATTCCACATTGTACTAACTACTATATGCGATCTCAGTCTTCGAAATTAGCTTTGAAAAGTTACATGCCAGTCGGGCCAGTTACTTAAGAATTTTTACATGCCCAACATATTTTTTACATGCCCAAACTTTTTTAAGGGGTGTTGCTGCAGTTTTGCTGATTGTTTTCCATCTAATAACTTTTGCTCAAAATTTATATTCAAGTACTACATACGAATACTATATGAAAAATGAAATAAAAACATAGGGTCACCGGCCTTGTTTTGATTTTATTTGCCATTATATAACATGTACTTTTTCATTAAAACTGAAAAATCTCTAATTGCATAAAAATGATTAATAACCTATGAAATTGGCAACATGTAGA
>VMBQ01007770.1:0-32717 GCA_007657795.1 Dreissena rostriformis | reverse complement strand
ATATCAAATAACGAGTGTATATTTTGTGAGTAAGAAATATAATAAAACACGAGATACAAACTTAAAGCACAACCACTAACTAGCATTAACGACCATATACATATGTAGTTTTTTCATATTGATGTGCAATGAATAGAGAAACTGCCTTTGTTAATTATGCATTCATTTACATCACAATTCAAATATATTCGTGTACATGAAATAATTCTTATTTTAACTGTCTTAATTACCTAAGCAACCACTATTATATCCTCCTGAATAGTAGGGATCCACGCACTGTGTACACATGATGCCGTCAGGGGACCCACCACACCGCAGATGTCCAAGAAGACAGTGTGGAATAATGATAAGGCTGCATGCTAAAATATAAAAATACTTTGTTACATTATATATGCCTACTTGTCCCGTATACCGTTAAACCGGGTGATGTTTTTGTTATTTCTTAAAATGATTATTTAACGCATTCAGTGTCCATTATTATCATGTATTGTAAACGCAATTGAGCGGGTCGACAATCATTCGTGTTTTGCACATTTAAATGAATGTTAAATGTTCACTTTAAGATATCATGCTTTTAAAAAAGACACGAGGGCAATGGAATCAATAAGGTGATGTGATGGATCCCATAGTATAAACTATACTGTGCTTATCATTAGCATTGAACATATGTTCACGCATGCTACTCTAATTAAGAAAAGTAAGTTGAATACCATAACGATATATTACGACACTTCCAGCGCTATGTACCGGCTTACTACTAGTATACACTTAACGTGCAGAATGATGTCGTACAACATTTAAACATATTATAGATTCTGCTGAAAAAAATATGTAAACTCGTAAATTATTATTTTCAGTTCTACAATGCATGATGTATAGTTACTTGCAACTCAATATGACCGCTGTTTTAAAATTGGAATATAAATACCAAAACGAGAATACATTGACCAGAAGGAACAGGGATTTTGAAATAACACATTCTTATTAAACCTGTCTACCCACATTTAAACTTTTCGATAAATAGCACACGTTAATATCCGTTTTTTTTTTGCTGAGCATGTGCTTTACACAGTTAACATTAAAATCAATGAACTGGGGCGTATTTATTATGTAAACGCATTATTTTATTCGTTTGCAACCGTATAATACATATTACAACTGAGGTTTGACACATCTTCAAAAGAAGGACGATACTTTATGAAATGGTTGTAATATTTATCATTGAATGTCACACATTTTATTGATATTCTAATGTTAATCTGCAAAATTTATAAAACAGTTAATTATACAGATCCAGGTTAAACAATTCCATAAAGTTTGCATTCCCTTAAATAAGAAGATTTTGTGAGATAAAGAACGAGAGATAAATGTGTCGCAGTCTCGATCTGGCGGTTTACAAAGTTTTCGTATTGGCGCCTCAGATCGGTCGTTCTGGTGTGTTGGCGTGTTTAAAAGATGACAACACTCGGGAGTGCCAAAAACGTTAACATTCATTTATTGTTTTGAAGAACGATATGGCAAAAATCAGCAATCACGCTAAGTTACCTCAACGTCACCTATTATCCAATCCTAATAAACATACAGTTACAACGATATGTACTTCCATTTTCTGTTAAAAAGACGATAAAAAGTACAAACAGAAACGGAAAAAAACGTTCGAACTAGTATCTTACCTTTAATATCCTTTAAAATCCATAAATAATCAATTTAACACAATAATTGACGATTTTGCATTTAGGGTCTTTAATAATTATTTTAGCATAGTTAAATAAAGACCCTTATGCCATCCTATCACTAGTTATATTTCAAATGTGTTTATGAACTCGATAAACTTTCCACTTCGTCCCACGCTACGTCAGTCAAACTTAAACTGGTGTGTTTTGTCACAGAAATTACGTCACACGAGATACGTCATAAATTGCGCATTCAATTGAATGAGAAATAAAAGTACGGAATGCCGGTTTTGAGATAAATTTAAGTGAAAATTCGGCTTTAATTTATATACGGTATATTGTTTGAAAAGTAAAATTCATTTCATGAATAAATCCAAAAAAGTAGTCCGCCGCGCGTGACAGCTATATTTCAACAGTGTTGAAAATAAACGAAAATATATTCCACATTGGTTTATTTCGACAATGCACGTCTGATGATTGGATAAAAGCTACGTAAGTTCTTCTTGAACAGATCTCTGGATCCATCATAATATAATACACATTTCGGATAATGATTTTGTTTCTTTGAAAAGAAGTTGTTAGTTTACAACTCAGAATACGTGGTTTGAATGCATATGCAAACTAGATTAGTTTCAATTAATGTACAGCAATTGTTTAGTTTTGCAGGATTAGCAACTTCACAATTATCCCACCATCACGAGCCATGAACCATAATTGTTATTTAACTTTACTTACTTCAATACTTCAAGCAGTTTATTACGATTCTTGTGTGAAGAGGTGGCGTTGTAGTGATTAAACGTTCAGGCTTCTCTGTTACTTCTGAATGCCATACTCAGATGTGGTTCTCATATCATTATACATGAGCAACGTAAGAATAAGTTCAGAATCATCTCCCCTTGAAGTTGAGAAAAATATGAAATTACGCTTACAAGATGAAGCAGATTTTTTAAAACCTATACAGTTCTGTTCCATTAATGAAAACTGCACACGGATGCCAGTAAAAAAAGGAAACCAATGTAAATAAAATGAACTATGAAATATTTGGGGGTAACAACACAAAGTCATAGAGAATGGTTATTTGGGGGTTATAACACAACATCATAGATAATGGTTATTTGTGGGTTATAACACAAAGTCATAGATAATGGTTATACCAGTTTCTTTTTCTATTTTGTTTAATATAATCGGTCAATATTAATATTTACAGAAGAAAAACAAAATCGGTCTATGTAACTTCATTGAGTGCCTTTTACACTGAAATTCCCGACGCCCTTTGATGCTTTGCATCAATACTTATCTTGTACAATTTTGCAAAACCACAGTAGCAAGGACGTGGAAGCTTTCAATACCAACACTAACAACAATATAAGCTTACGAATCGTAATAGCTGTGTCAGCATTTTGACATAAATTCAGGAACATCGCTTTACTAAATAATCATGCGATATTTAGCGTTATGGAAATTCGGAGATACCTGTCTCAAATTAAGTTTGATTTAGATAGCGTTCGAGAATTACGTAACAATATATTTATAACCCGAATATTTCAATTCATTGGTAATTAATATTTATAAAAAAAAACCTTGCAAGCAAATTAATTCATCGTTGATTTGTTGTTGCGCTTCGTATATGTTTACAATTTTACCTTTCTGTTTACGTTTCAACTTTATGGTATTTTATCTTTAAAATGTTCATAGCATCGTCCTCATCAGGTCTATTGCACATCTTCAAGAAAAGTCTTCATGTGACAATGATATGTTATTAAAGTATTATAAATATTAAAGTTTGGCACTCGAAACATCTTGCCGATTTCTGTTTAGAGTATTTCGCTTAAGTGCTGGTCTTATTTTATCTCGATGACTCTTATGTTATTCTCAATCAATGTCGGACCCTTCTGATTTAATCAGTTAGTGAATATTCTCAAACAAGGAAGTTGTTGAACTGTTTTCAAGTGGTACATTTGTAATCGTAAACCAATGTTGAAAACAGCGGTTAATATATCATCGGTGAATGTGTTAAAACAAACGATTGTAACCAAAGGACATCTTAATACCCAAACGTGCATTTCTTTGACCTTCAAATGTGACCATTCCCTTGACGTGGCCTGATCGTCCCATGACTTCAAAACATGACCGTAATGTTATAAACACGTGTAATACGTTTTATAACAACATAGGGCATATGCGATGAGGAACGGACATGAACATACAGTCACAAACATTCAATCGCAAAAATGTGACCTTGAGGTGGTGTAAATGTCATGCATTCTACACATGGCCTCAATCAT
The DNA here is from genome assembly GCA_007657795.1 of Dreissena rostriformis. NCBI lineage: Eukaryota > Metazoa > Mollusca > Bivalvia > Myida > Dreissenidae > Dreissena > Dreissena rostriformis. Next base: position 28,759 of record VMBQ01007770.1, on the reverse strand, counting down.
CAAACCTTTTTTGAATTCAGCTTAATGACAATCTTGCAAAAGACTTTGACGATATGGAGCGTAAACTAGATTGATGACCAAATATTTGACCTTCAAGTGGCTACTAGACCTTGAGCCGCCTGGCTTATGCATTCTGCACATCGGCTCAATGGACGTTATTTTTAGCGAAATTTTATGAAAATCCTTGTAATGTTATCTACAGGAAAAACGAATGGAGAGAACGAATCTGAAGGCTCGAAATTTGATTCTCAAGTGTAAACTTGACCTTACCTAGATATCTACATGAATGACCATCTGCACATTACCTAAGTGACCGATCCAGTTGAGCCAAATTTCATGAACATCCTTTCAATTGGCATATGCTATTTAGAGCGGACAAGCTTATGTTACGGAGAGACTATATTACTGACGGAAGGACAGTCGGACAGAGGAAGGGAATTCCTATAAAAACTAGAACATGCGCATGTATAGACCTGCTCGTTCCCATATGGGGCCTGCTTAAAAGATTATGTAACTCTATGCTAACAGTATAAATATGATGTGACGATGAAGCAACGTGTACATGTAATCTTAATGAGATTTCAGAGCAATTACGTAATGTGTTACTAGGTGAAACACGTATTTATTTATTTTATATTTGAGTATGTTTAATTACACAACTTCCAAAAAAAACTGACTGCTTGATTTACGCCGAAAAATTTCCACGGCGCTTAACCAATATGTCAACAATCACACGTTCGTATGCCAAATACTGTTGTTCACGGACAATTATAGTATATACAGATTTTCTCTTATATATGTTTTAGTTCTGCGTAGAATATGGAGGATGTTGGTCGACAATTACAAACCAAAGGTATGAGGCAACCATTCGCGAATAAATCATAAAGTTTACAGTATACTAAATAATTGAGATATGCAATGCTATACTGTTTAAAAAATCATCTTTTTTACTGAAAGACTTGTTTTCACTTAATGACAATCTGTCGGGAAAGCATTGATGTTCACCAAGAAATCACTGAACATCATGTTTTAAGATAGTAGACAACAGCAATAAGATTGCAAAATAAGGTTAAATTAAAAACAAAATTATTTGCGCATTTTAAAATAAGATGAAATATTATTCCTATAAGTAACCTGCATAATTAGAACATGTAAACATGTATAGCATTGATTGATTTTGTAGGCACAGTAAGTAAAACATAGTAAGAAAAAACACTATTTATATGTCAATGCTGCTAAAACGTGTTTCATTCATTACATTTTGCTAATAGATTTTGCTGTTTTTAATCAATCCTTTAGCATTTGTTTTGACAGATAACCAAACCAGTGCATACACTTATTGGCGTCGCACTAAAGTGCGGCGACTAGTATGTAATACGTTTTTTTTCGCTCATGGGAGAAGTTATTTTACAGATCAATGTATATATTTTTGTTGTCAGAATATCTTGCATAGTGGTGATTTTTTGTGTAATTTAGTGTAAATAAGTACTGCATTTGTGCCTATTACATTTTCTACAACATTCATTGCCAATAATGCAAAGCTAATTCTTTTAATTAATAACTGATCACAGGGACTGGGCAATAATAAAAGATCACATGGACTGGGCAAATACGCGAACCGGTAAAACTGTCTGGTTTTGTATAAAAACAAAACATAATCGAAATATATTTATTTTGTGTTTTTTCTAACAATAGCGCAGACTTTTGCTGTTCGAGTTTTGGTTAACGCGTATTTACTTCAATTTTACAAGACGACAGCGATTACACGGTTTATTGCTTTATACTTATGTACACACCGGTCTTACTGACAATAACGTAGTGACGTCACCATCTATGTATAGCATGATTGCTTTATTGATAACCGTTACACTACAGTCACTTATTGTTACCTTAGTTAGAAGGTGATTTTTCAAGCGGTTCCGTAGTGTAGTGGTTGCACGCTCGCTTCACATGTGAACATCTCGAAGGTCAAGAAATTAAACAACAAATTTGTCGCCGGTTTTGCTTCAATAACTTTTTTATTTCGACGTCTACGGCATTGAAACAAAAAACCGAGGGGAGCACAAACACCGTAGAGCCAAAAGGGCGTATTCATTTAAAAGAAATATAAATATAAACTGGCTTACCGGGTGAAAATATCTACTCTTTCACAAAAACACGAAAAAGACGCCATCTTTGAAGTTTTGCTCCCGTAACCTCACTTAAACGCAGTAAGCTCCCGTATACGCATGCCCCCCTGTGAGTATGTGATGAAGTGGATACATGGACGCGCTTTGGTGTCGCATGCATTAAGTTCAATTCCCAATTCAATGTTCACTGACAAGCCAAGTGCATCACCGTATTTTGTTGTTTTTTAATAACTAATAGGAAATTTCAACATAATAATTGATTGGCAACGAAATGTTAACTGGGTAATAGGTCAGCTTATTTATGAAGTGTGTTTTTGTTTGTAATTGGGTTTTCATGACGTCACGAAAATACGTTTTTTAGCTTATTTCATTTTTTTTTAATAACCATTAACTTCAAATAAATGCGCTTTAAAAAGAAAACAAAAATGTGACAATTTGTGATTAAGGCATGTTTTTTTTTTTTTCAAATTCAAATAAAATTATAAATTCAAGGCAATTTCAAACTAACCAGGTTAAAAGAACGAAATTTTAGTAGTCAAAAATCGACAAAAACTGCAACACTATATGACGAGGTTTTTCTTGTGACAGCCGAAACGCAGATGACAGCAAAGTCAGTAATTTTCAATTTTTAGCACATGTTTTAGGTGCTTACCAATCAAAAATGTTGTTGATTGCATATTTTTCGTTCTGACTGTACAATGAAAGTATGACAGCATAGTACATGACTGGACGCAGACAAGACAAGGGCCTAAATCTCACAATTTTCCCTTCATCCTTACAAAGACTCGTGGTATTATTGTCAAAGTGTTTTCTGTCGTTATTGTTTCTAAATATGCTTCTTTTTTAATATTTGACTTTCTGGCTGAATTCTAGTTTTAAACCAAAAAACACGAGTGTTAGAATAACCTAGACTGTAATTAATCATTTAAATCGGAAATGACATCTTGATTGTGATAACAGAGCGGGATTTTTTTTTATTATTGCCTTTCGAATGAATTAATTAAAACAAAAAGTCTTTACAAAGGTAATTGCCTCAAATGAAATTAGCAGTGTTTCACATCGGTTATTTCTGGCTGCATTTCCATTATACATTTATCGGACTTACAATCTGCAATAAGCGCTCAGAGGGAAGTTTTTCTATGTATATTGAAATTTATATTTCAGGAAGCATATATTGAGTGGTTTACTATGTACACATGCCGTAAATCATTTCAGTTGAAGTACCTTTCAGGCAGTATATTTATATACATAAAGATATACACGAAGTGTACCCTGGCATATTGCAAACGTGCTTCAAACCAAATTAAGGGTTGACTGTAACAGAATGAATATTAAATTGGAACTTTGGTTCCTTCTATATTTATCAGTTATGTACACAATACTCACTCCAGTGCAATGTTGGTCGGGATGCTGTGCTGGTAATGTTGATATTGATTTTAATTTTGAATGGGGTCCGTGGGGAAGTTGGAGTTCGTGTGGTGTTCTTTGTGGCGTCGGTAGTCAGTATCGATACAGAGAGCGGTGTTTGAATCAACAATGTGGCGGTTTAGGGCAAGACAGTGAATCTAGAGCTTGCTACATTCCTTGCTTAAATGGTGGACAATGGCTTCAAACTTCGGATTCAGTCGGGCACTGTGTTTGTCAGAATGAAAAGTATGGGTCATGCTGCGAGTCAGGTAATCGATTAATTATTTTTTTACTTCCTGCCATTTTCCTTTTTAATAGAATTTAACAGTTAAAGAAAAGGAAACAATAATTGGGTATTTTTGAGAATGTTAAATGTATATGATTTGCAATAAAATATAAACATTAATTACAATTGTAAAAATGACGTATATTTTAATTTAAACAATGTAGAAAAAAAATACAAATTGGTTTTAAAATTGCGCACTTTGCATGAATAAGATCGTTCGTATAAAAAGCTTCAACTAAACACATGGTTAGCTTTTTCTTAATAAACATGCTGTTGGATTTACTAAACATTTAAACTTGAAGGGCTCATTGTTTTATCATTAATGGCCAGTGTTTAGTTGGTTTCAGACCCCTTTCCCCTGTTATCGCTGCTTAAAATCATGAGTTATCATCTGGTCACAAAGTGCTCCTTTGATAAGGATCAAAGAACCATGTCCCTTAAGGAACCATCTACCAATTTTTAACACTATATTTTAATGGATGCCACGAAACTTTTTTTTTTAATTTCAACGGTGTACAGTTTACTTTAAATATCGTCTATATAATATGTCTATTTTGTTGAATAAATCCTGCATAGTTATTCCATTTTGATACTTGTTTACAGGTGAAGGTGTATATAGCTTTCTAGTCGCGCGAAGAGAATACGGTTTATCAAAAAGGATTAACAGCTTACAGTTCTCTTTAATGTGCTCTTGAAAATACTTTCACGTGTTTAGTCAATGTTTATTTTGAGAAAACGCTCACTTTATAAATGCCTCTTTGTTATCATATGTACACTATAAAGTTTAAACTCCTCTTCAGATATTGTTTAATGATATGGGATGCATTCATCTGTGAGTTCAAACATAGATGGCAAAGTAGTGAAAGCCAGTTCAGTTTAACATACAATAAAGAATTTTTGATAAACATCTAGATCATTAAAACGATATTTAGACTTGGATAAAGCTGTAGTGTAGGTTTTCTATAGGAAATATTAAACATTAAAACAAAACAAATGTACTTATTTGAAACTATTTAAGGTGTACCTTTTTGTAAAATAGACAAAAACAACAAATCTTTGTAATTTAACCTTTAACAACCTTTGTAGCTTTCTGAATTGCACGACTATGATCTGAATATTAAACTATATGATGCTTTAAAGCTTTAAAAAAAGACGAGATGTTGTTGATTCTCGTTATAGCTTTATTTTATCGTACCTAGGAGAGTTATGGTCCTGGTGCTCTGGTTTGTATATAACCACTGAATAGTGAAATGGTAATTGAATTGAAAACTATTCTCTTTGTTATATAATGTGAATTGTTATGCTATGATATTAATTGTAATGTACCTTTATTTTTGTAATGAATAATTCAGGACAAAATGTGATGTTTGAGCTCCTTCAAACCAGTTTCAAGACACAATATTTTTTAATTGACCATTCCAAAGCGGTGATCCTAATTTTGTTCATTTTTGTTTTTGATACACGTGTGTGTCTTGTATATGACATGTGTTGTGTGGCTCACTGTTTGGTAACGGGTTCCTTGACATAAATAAATTACCGCATTGTATCTACTGCTGATGCAGCTGACGAGTCACTTTATGTTTAACTTTTTTCACTCTACATCAAAGTTGGGTCTCTTCTATATATTCTTTCGTTGACAAAGTCAAGGGTGTAGCCATATACGGAAGATGTCAAACGTTTGTAATAATAGCATCAAATAACCGTAAATCCAATAAAGCATCCATATGTTCTATATTGTTTTTGCTCAAATGGTTACTTTTTATTTAGGTGCATAATAATCAAAAGTGAAAATCTCTAAACGCGTCGAATGCATTTTGAAGAACAAAGGAATAATCCACTCAAGTATATCCTCTCGTTTCTTTAACTTGATATTGATTTTAAAGAAATTGTATTTGTGTGTATGGGACCGTTTAGGACACGGAATTTCGATTTGTTTAGAAATGAAGATAGTTTCACGTTGGTTCCCAATGGTTTCAAAGATCTGTCTTTTTGGTATGTTAACACAGTTTGAAGGCATCTGATAGTGATCCGTGTATTATCATCTACTAAATGATTAATTTGCCGTCGTCTGCATGCCGGTATAATTATTAAAGTAAATGAAATATTGAGAGTCCCTGCCACGTGTGGAAACTTATGATTGTAACCACCTATATAAAATATAGAAAAAATGCCTACATGCATACACTAGTACGTATGGGCAATGGTATAGGTAATAGCCTTTATAAGCCAAAAATCAGACAAAATTTGACCAACACATTATCTTTTGTCGTAAAGTAGCCAATGACGTGTTTAAACTCATTCAATTTTCAATACAAATTTTACATAACCCATACATCTACGTACATTTACACATACTTGTTTTGCATTATTAATAGTTTAATATACAAAATAAATATAATAAAATAAATATATATAAATAATATATAGACGATATTCAAATTTAACTAAACATAATTAAACGTATAAGAAAATCAGTTTCGTGGCGTTGTAATAAATTGGCATATAGTTAAGTAGAAGGTTAAAGGACATTTCTCTTATTCCCGTATTAAAGCAGCAATCAATAATGTAGTGTGGCATTAAAAAGTACCACTTCTCACAAGCAAATTGTGCAATTAACAGTTTAAAATGCGTGTCATTACTGTCTTGCCATACGTTACACTTATTTGTACAATGTGTTTCATTCTACTGCATGTATTTGTCACAAATGGACGATATATCATGTCGCTTCTCTGTCAGTTATTTGTCATGAGGGTATTAATAAAAAACGGTTAAACCAAAAAGTCAGATAAAGTTGTGATACATTCTTTTTCAAAATGCTCGACAATTTACATGTGATATAATATGATTTTGTGGTGCCCACAACTAGTATAACACATTTCAATTTAGGACATCTACTTCATTCAATACCATAAACATATCATATAGGTGAAATATGACAATAATAATGTTTTATATTGAAAACATATTTATGGGAAACACATTTTCCTTTCATAAAAGCCTTAAAATTAAATTAAACTTGCATGAAGATATTACACTACCAGATAGCTAAATGAGGCATCAACCAGACTGCTGGATACTTTCCGCTCTAAATATTAAGCAAGATTTCTGTCAAACATTATTTTATATTTTACTTTGTTGAATGAAAACATAACAACAAGTATCGTTCCTTATAATTACAGAGAAATTAATGATTTTAGTGGTTTCAATTTTGCGCAATAAATATAATATAGAAAATCTATGATATGAAGCACGTTCATTCATACCATTTAATAATCTTCCAAAACGTTCTTAGTAAGTGTGTGTACCTTGAATAATATTTTTTTTCACACAATTAACTTAAACATCTACAAAGCGAATCATCTGAAACAACAATCAGTTTCAATGATATTCTTTTTCTGACATGTTTGTATCGGGAACGGTTCTTATAATAATCACGAGGTCACTGGAACACGCACCTGTTTTAAAAAGAAATATTGATTTAAAATATCCGTAGTGGAATGTAGTAGTCTCTTCACATCAGGTTGTGTTGGTACTGAAATGTACCGTATATGATGGATTGTAATTATTGAATCATATTTGATAGTCAAGCTTGTCAGTAGTGAATAAATCCATGAGTAACAATTCGAAAACCGCGTTTTTTTATTTCAAAATAATTTAAATATAAAAAGAAAGCGGTCACATCGCTGATCTTTGATTTGAATGACAAAATAAATGGTATATTATAAACTTGTTTGGTTTCGTTTATTTGTTCGCCTAGATACGTTCCTTATTTCGGGACCACGTGTCTATAAATCGGAGTGTGCGTTTCTCTCTTGCTGACACAGCGGGGTTTTGCTTTGCCTATTTATTACGCATTCTAAATGAAGTGATTAACATGACATGTTTACATAGAAGATTGCATCGAATAGAACGAGACGTTTATTTATCGAGAAGTTTATACATAGTAATTTCTAGGTGCATTTCCTTAATAATCTTATCGGACTAACGACTATAAATTAACAATTCAACATAAGTGTACTTGCTAATCTTTCTAAAACGATCGGTGGTTTATTTATATGTTATAAATGAGGTAAGCAATAATGTTCTTATGGTTCGCTCGTTTTATTACTTATTTAGTAGGGCCTTCTGTGCTCAGCCTTAGATCACTTCAGTTTTATTACTCTGCAACCAGTATATATAACATGGACCACACGACGTATACAAAACCCTAATGCGAACTTATTTGTCCGAAGGATTTGTTAAAATTAAAAAAAAAATCATATATACGCACGTTAACATCAGCTTTAAAACTAAATTGAGGCTTTTTAAATGAAAATGAATATACAGTGGGAACTTTGGTACCTACCATGTGTATCAGTTATGTACGTTATAATTGCTCCGATTCATTGTGGGCATCCGTCATGTTACTGGAGTCAGTGGGGAAGTTGGAGTTCTTGTAGCGTGACGTGATGCGGCGGGAGTCAGTATCGATACAGAGGGTTGTGTTGTAGTCATCTTATATTCTGTGTTCCTTCGGACCAAGAGCGTGAATATAAAGATTGTAACAATCATTGCAACAATGGTGGATCGTTTTTGACAGGGAAATGTTTTTGTCAGGATAAACATTATGGAACATGCTGTGAATCAGGTAAACACTGAATCATTCTTGTTTCAACCCTTATATAAAATTTAACAATTAATTACTGAGTAGCTTTTCACCATAATACTCGATTGTTAAATAGACAAAATACTATTACTGAAAATTATTAATATATAGTTCCGTGGCGTTCACCTTATGGAATATAAAACTTAATTAATTATTAGCATTTGACAAGTTTAGAAGCTGTACATGGTTGTATTGATATAGTATCGCAACAATATCAATTTTCGTTTAACATTGCAAATTCTGTATAAAAGAGAGATAAAATAGATAAAAATGATTGACCATAAGCAAAGCTTAAAGGGACTGTAAACCACGAATGACGAACATTACTTGAAAAAAAGTAGTTTTTTTTTTTACTTTTTTTTTACTTTTTTTTTACTGGGTATGTCTACCAGGTAACTACCAGTTAACTATAAATAACGCAAGTAGATTGATCATCATCGTCACGTTGTAAACCCAGAAATGCAAATTGTGCATGCGTAGTGAATTGTATATATTTTATATATAAAATAGTCAATCTACTTGCGTTATTTATAGTGTGTATATCGTTATGTCACCTATTTTCACGATGTACTTTCGATTTCACATCGCAACATTGTATTACCGAATATACTGAAAATATGAACTTTTTCAAGTAATGTAATATACCAGTCGTGATATTTTAATCAATATAAACTAATAATTGTAAAAAAAATACGGTAATTTAGAACTTTTCTTTTTTCGTTATTCGTGGTTTACAGTCTCTTTAAATAGTTGGTTCGTCGTCTGTAAGATGCCCGTGTACTAGTATTTTGTTTTGACTTTCTTTAGAAACTTTTTCTTTCGGTAAAAGTTTGAGTTAGGAAAAATCAGAACGAAAAGCGCACGGTGATAAGTGACACTCCGATGGTCACACTCCTTATAGCGTTCGTAAGGCCATATGACAGAAGTCGTAAAGGGCCGTGCTTTACTTTGCGGCGGTATTTTGGCCGCATCATGTTTTAGCTTATGATAACCGCACGATAATCGCGAGATAAACGCACGTTAATTCCATTGCAAATTCCACTGCAAACCTACGGTACCTGTTGTGTAGCAGTACAGATGTCGCAATATGATTATTTCATAGCTTTGATAAACAGTTACAAACTGTTATGTTCTTCAGAATATCGCTGCGTTTTTAGTGTGTGGTATGGACGTAAAAAAATAAAATATAAAACCTGAAAAATTAATAAGATTTTTTAAGGCCGCGGATGTCTAATTTTCCTAATTTGTACTACATGGAAAACTTGAACTAATCCGTAGAATAAGGTTTCATAGAAACTATGCGGCATTTTTCGGAATATAACCTTTATTAGAACCAAAAAGGGTACGTTTATATTTATAAACATTTATGCACGTGATGTTGATGTACGATATTCGTTTATGTACACGCAAAACTTAAAACATAATATATGTTTTAAACATTTATGATTTGAATAATTTAGTGTTAGTTTTTTTGAGTTAATAAATTCGAACGTTTAGTAAACCAACTTAACATTATATTAACAGGTGTTTGGATGAACTCTTTCTGTTTAAACCCTCCATTATTTTAGCTAGTTGTAATTGCGCATATGGAAACACAATAAGATGTTCTTCCGGAAGCATGAGCGGGACCTGTGTCAGTCGCGGCGACGCACGATATTTTGCGCGACAGTCGCGGCGAGGCACGATATTTATTATTCAAATTCGCCGCGACTGTCGCGCAAATATCGTTCGTCGCCACGACTGTCGCGCAAAATATCGTGTATCGCTTCGTGTGTCGTGTGTCGCCCTTGATGAAAGAAGGGCGAGATTATAGATGGCACTACCCGGATTCCGTACAATGGTACGTTCGAAGAATGAATTGAACATGAACGCAACTATTTGATTAGTATCGATGTTGTGCTAACATAAATTTACCATTACTCGAGTTATTTAATTACACCCGAATACAATTAAATACGAAAAAAATGAACAATTGGCAACATCACTTAAATATCCCAGTCTGTGATATTTTCAATAATACTTATAATAGTGTTTTTTAAATAATGTACGTATAATTTGGCTGAGTACTCTTCTTAGTCCTTGCTCTAAGCATTTTTATTTCCCGCTCTCTTTTTTTCTCAAAACTGAGAACTAAACAAAAACAACAAAGAAAACCTATATTTTGGGGATTTTATAATGCCCATAGTATGTATAGAATAATTGTCTCCATATGTGAAAAGGAGTTTGCACGCGCCAAACTAAACAAGTAATGACACTACCTGTGATAGTTTAATACAGGAAATACTTGCTATTTTTCGAACGAAGATGAAACGCATTGTTTAAAGGAAACGCGAAAGTGTCAATTGATATATGTACTGAAAGCCGAATCTATTTTGAGACTGGTTATAATAGTATTTTATGTATTTGATATGCTTTTGCTCCTTACCAGCCTCATATTTTGTTCCACTGTGATGATTGTGAAAATTGTACAAGACGTTGTGAAGAAGGACAAAAATGCAGTACTGTTACTCGTGCGTGCTTATAATATTAAAAGAAGAGTGAGTGTCTTGCACTGTAAAACGGTTTTTAGAAGGAGCATGTGAATGTCCAATCTGACGATTATGAGCTTGTTTCGAATGTAAGTTTATTGAGAGTTAAATAAAGGTAAGCCTCTTTAAGAATATTTTTATAACAAATATATGTCGTTACATCGGTATATAATATAAATTTGTTTGTCTTGATACTTGTTTTATGAGTAATATGTTGCGATATTGTATATTGGTTAAGAATTTAATTTTATTTAATCTACGTAAATATATTGTTGTTGTTTTTGCGACAGGGAAATGGCGATAATAATGTTATCTAAGGTTATCTATTGATTTGGTTGATGTGAGTCACACGGCATTAATAACATCCGATACAGATGGTTGTTTCGGATCAAATAAATCAAACATGTATCGCATGAAAATATGTCTTTGTTGTCTACACAAAATCACGGAACAACGGCTTGGATTTTCTGTCGGGATCTATTGGTTCTTCTTATTACGCTTATCACAAACCGCATATATGTTGTATCTCAATGATATGTTTGTGTTTGTTGTTCTTACACCTTATAATGTTAACGTCTTGAAAAAAAATGCACTTCTTTGGGTTTTTCACGTTAATGCATCTAATAATAGAAATGCTTAGTGATTGAAATTTAAAGTTAAGTTAATAAACAGTTAGTTGGACTTCTGCGTTTATGTCTGTTTCTCGTTTTTTTTCATATTTAAAACGTTTACAAAGATTATGATGTTTGTATTCATGTTTTCTTTTTTTAGATAAATGTATTAGAGTTGCATTCGGGTATGACGTAAAATTCTGCAATAAAAGAGACGCCCGTCGTGTGAACAGTGCAAACCCACCCTTTGACCCAGGCGCTAAAATCGATTGCGTTCAGTAAGTATGAAACAACAGTTAAAGCTAATGGCTCAAAATGATTTATACTGTATTTATTGACACTTATGAATGTTAGAAAATAAACATACAATGAACAAATAAGCTACACTGACCGTAATTTTAGAACGGAATGACGTGATTGTTACGTTTGTTTGAAGTGGTTCCAACGTGGTATTAACTGCATGGAGCTTAATACTACCCTTGTGATACGCCGTTTCTGAGCCGTAAGAATCGATTGGGACGTAACGCAGGTCGTGCAACGGACTCCTTGTATATTTTTTTATCAAGTTCCTGCAATGTCTTTAACGAAATGCATCGCTTGAGAATAATTCAAGTAATGCTATATTGACGAGCTATCTTGTGATAGAACCATCAAATGTCATTTTTTTTGCAACTTTTTAACTACCCAATAAATGTTATCTATGATACTTAACTCAAATACATATTTTATCGCAATGTCTCCTATTTTGGTCGCTGTATAAAGCGCATTCTTCTTGTTTATCTGAATTAGATAAATAACAGACACGGAAGTTGTTGAACCATATTTAAGTTGCACTTGTGTTATCGTATATCAATGTACAACCATTATACTATTGAACGGTGAAAGACAATACCAAGATACTCTGAAAGGCCCCTTTATAATTCTCCGTCACTAATAATTGTAAAAGAACACCATCGCTTTGTCACATACGAAAATGTTCTTACATTAACACTCATACCCAAACATTCAACATTTAGGTTAGACATGGACCTTAATTTGGCGTGTCGGACTAGCGCACAATGTCAATTGTGGCAATTGGAATCAGTAAGTAAACACTTGAGTCACATCAAAAGGAAAATGAGATATGGAACGAAACAAAAGCTCGCAAAATTGACCGTTCAGTTGACATTGATCTTGATTTTTAGCCGGCGTGACTTATTCATTTCTTCGCCATATTGTCGCAATGACCTTTATATTTTGATCAATGTTTCATAACTTTCCTTACAAACGGCCGGACGCATAGTCGAATGGACACTCTAGTCTTTCAATTAATTACGGCACGTTGCCATTTACATATATAACACACGACAATACACACACCCGACATAAACATAAAAGCGATTAAAGATGGAGTCACCATGAAGAAAATTCATCCAATTAAACAGTAGTTAAATGTTAAAAACTGCTTTCACCGCATAGGAACGGCTAATTTATAGCATTTGGGGTTTTAACCTGTGTGATTGCGCGCCAAATATCGCACTTAGCCTAGATTTATTTTACTTACACGCGTGTAGATAAAAATGAACCACATAGATCGTGACGTAACTCATAAGAACATATTGCGGTTGTCAACGCTTTACCACCATATTCATTTGATTAAGTGACAAATGTACTTTTTGGTAATCTTAATGTTATAACAAAGCTGGTACGTAGTTTGCTACCAGACCAAACATGTAACTTAGGTAATCGATTTAAGTGAGTGCATGTTCAAACTAAACTAAACTAAACATCAATCATTTAAAGAGTGTGTTTTATCGTACAAGATAAATCGTGTTCAAGTGCTTTGCTTGATTAAAACGCAAACATTTCGGAACTTAAAGTTAATAGGACTGCAGTGTAAAAACTGCTACAAGCTTTCCCAATATTGTTTGAATTGAATTTTAAATAAATGAATTTACAATGTTGCATGTAAGATACTTCGGAGCGTTTGTACTTTTGTGTTTGGATTTAAAAATTGCAGGTAAATGTCAATCAATAACATTCCTATCGGGTATACATAGTAACAACAATTTCATACATATATACATATGGAAGAGATACATATTTATTACGACTATTATGAACAACTTTTTACTTTTAACCAATCTAGTGTACATTTACAAGTGTAAACGAAACAAACACAAGCATTTACACAAATCGTTTGTTTTAGTGGATAATATTTTAAATATTTTATCTTTTTTAGCAAATAACTTAAATAATTACTTAAAAGCGTTGTTCAGTTCGATATCAACTTAAATTCATTATGTAAATAATGCATGAACTACACTTGCTATTTATCATTCATTTGTTTCTAAAATAAGAACGGTGTGATTTTAATGTACATTATATTCATAACATTTTCGTTATTTTTCACAAATAACCTTTATAAAACATTATAAGAGGTTTTATAGCGAGGGAAAAACAAACAAATAGTTGTTTGTCGCTAGATGCAAATGCATGCTTTATTTCGATACAAACCCCTACTACCCTACGAAAATGGTTAAAAACGGTTTAGAATGAGGAATGTTAAAACATGTGTTTGTCTGTATAGAAAAGTCACCGCAATCTTGTTAATATATTATCTCACTGTTAGACTTTAGCAAGTTATTATAAAAATTAATACCGAATACTTACTTTAGAGATTCTTTTTTAACATACATATAAGCTAAGAGCAGACAAAAATCTTATTGAACAAAACATTTTGGCCTGTTGTCTTCTTTTCATTTTTTGTTAAAAGTTACGTACATAGCAATGTATGATTTTTTTTAATCGATTCGGTTGGGTTAAAAGCGGGTATATGATTTCCTTTTTTGCTCATGATGCAAAGTGAAAGTAATTATTGTAATTGCATAAACAAATATTTTCATGTAAAAAAGTCATTTAATTTTAAACCACTCTTCTAACAGATGCGTGTACATGGGGCGCGTATGACAGATGCCCGTCATGGGATCCTTGCTCTAAACGTTGTGGAGGCAGACAATGCAGAACTTGCAAGTCTTGTTATTGGGGATATACTAAAGAGTTTTGCCAGGATTGCGGGGAATCGTGTCACAACGGATATGCCTTTGTTAATGGCGGATGTTCCTGTTCAAGTTGGAGGATGGGTGACTGTTGCGAATGTATGTAATATATTACTAAATACACACACACACACTCTATTAATTCAATATATATAGAGAGACATGAAGTAACCCATAACCTTTATCAGCATATATTTACTGTTGATGTATTTAAATGGTAAAACATGTTTTCATGAATATGGATGGCAAAGTACTGAAATATTAACAGTTTAATAATGCGAATGCATTCTAAAATTTGACGATTTATACAAGAAAACTAATTAAACCAAATCTGCGGTCTCAACAAACGTATTACACGAGCAAGCCAATACAGCAAAAATAATATCGCAGTGTTTAACAAGCTCTATTTTATCGTTATACGTCAAAAGCCTCGTCTGTGCTGCTTGTGTCATTATGTTATTCACAAAGAATAAATATTTGTAATTAATTCTTAATACATTTTAGTTTGCAGATATATCGACATACCTAACTGTATTCCTGGACAGCAGCAGTGCTGGCTACCCTGATGGCATCATGTGTACACAATGTGAGGATCCATTCTATTCAGGAGGATATAATCAAGGATGCTTAGGTAAACTACTTTTTAGAATAAATTGAACGATGTTTATCTTCTTCAAAAGATAAATATGCCTTTATTACTCCCATAAAGGATTCAGAGAAGGGGACAATAGGTTTGCCCTTCGTCGGTCTTTCTATCCGTCGTGATGTCGGTAGGGCGAAACAATAGATTGTTCGATTTCTCAAAAAGTACTGAAGATACTTGGTTTTAATAAAAATGGCAAGTTAAGGATATATGCATCATCTTTTTCTTTTCAAAAGAGATCAGGTGAGTGTGAGTGAATAGAAAAAAATAGTGTTGCGATAACTCCAAGAGTACATAACATATACTCGATCATGCAGATTGGGTAAAAACGAAGACAATGTATTGATTGGATTTTATTTATTTATATATTGTTCAGTCTCTAATTACACATACGTTGTATTAGTTTGCAGCATGTGTTTATACATGTTATGCCTATAATATTTAAATGTTATGTATGTTGTTTTTTTATTAAAATGAGGTCATGTCTGAATGTTGAATATTTTGATGTTTTAATTTTGTTTAATGTGGAGCTGTATACATTTTATATCTCAAGGTAATTGCGCCAATATAAATTCACGCTATGATTTTATTGCATTGTTAATTGAAATAATTAAATTTGTGATGACGTGGATAATTGGGTAATTAAGGTATTGTTTATTTTTTTCAATCTTATAATTGTTTATACATTACCCCGAACATTACGACTGCACATTTTTGCTCGATATAAATGTTTACTTTATATTCAAGGTTTATTGAACGCGCATTAATTTAAGTCGCCCTATGATTGTGTTTCTTGTACAAATATATATCTGACAAAACGATTACTATACGTTTACTCCTGCAGTGTTTTGCATACCCACTACGTTTATTATCTCAAAGTGTTCAAATGCGAGTCGATACTTGGTTGCATTATTTGATCTGCTTTTGGATTCCACCGGTGCTGAAAAGACTTTGATTGAAGGTAAACGCCTTTGTTTCAATCTTAATGTCCTAACCAGAATGAGTATGTGGCTCTGGGAAAGAAAATAATTAAAATAGAAACTTTCCGGTTTTAAAGTATCAGTTTACAATTCATTTATTATTTTACAATATTTCATTGTCTTTCAATCATTTATACTTTTACTCGCCGCTTATAGTAGGATTATGTTTCATATTATTAAAACGAGTATACACAATACATGTTCATATTATACATAAAGTAATGAAGAGAACTAAACGACAATCACTTACAAAAGGTAAGATGTATACATATTTTATACAAATTAGTTTTTCTCCTAAATTGATTTGGCGTAGTTTTTTTTTCACTTTCCGAACTATTGTTTCTCTTTTCGATCGTATTCTTTCAAAATAAATGATGTATTACGTGTTAAATGTAAAATATAGAGTGTGTTTTGTTATAACGGGCAAATTGTGTTCAAAAACTAAGACAGACAATATAGATTTTATTTTCACATTTCAAGGCGGCTTTCTTCATGACGATATGGTGTCAATAAGTAGCGGATTATGTTTCATTTATCGAACACACTCATTAACTACTGCTTACATTTTGAGTATATCGATTAATGTTTAGATGCTTTTATTAGTCTAAAAAAGTTAATGTAACTTGTGTCATCTGTGTTTATCTAGTCTATCGTTTATCATGTTATGATATTTTTTATTTTATTTTTTTAACCACATTTGTATAAAATAGATCGCCAAGTCTGGATCTTATCTTATTTAACAAATATTTAAACCTATTACTCTTCAATTTGTGAGATTATTGAAACACTTTTTTAAAGGAGATAAATATTTTGGAGTAGAAGTTATCTTATCGATAAGTAGTAAAGAAGTAGTGCATACAAATCAACGATTTGTTTTTCAATTGACAAAAATGCACAGATTGTTTGACAAAAAGCCAAATCAAGATAACACGCTTGTGTATATCCTTTTTTCGCATTCACACGCCATACATGTATTGCCTTTCACATTACTTAATACTATCTTACGTAAACGATGACATGGTTGTTTAGAGCTATACCACGTAAAACAAACAAAGGAATTAAATCGTGGCCATATCGACGCTGTTAATACATTATGTTTATCAGACATTAGTACTAAACTTTTGCAATGTTAACTTAAAATGTTAACCCTTTGACGTGTATGCACATAATTAAGCTTCCTCATTCTTTCTCCAGATTTTAATATGTGAAGGAAATGCAACAGATTTCCGTTTGATGCGATGACTTTATGAAACATTCCTTATGAATTGTCAAAGGTAAATAATGCAAAATGTAAATTAGAAGCAACAGATGATTATACCACCTTAACAACGTACGAAAATCTATATATCACTATGTCCCATGATTCTGTCTGTCAGTCTCTTTTTCTCATAATGTCTTCGAATAGTAACCTATTAATACAATAATGCATTACAGGTTTCTAGCTTGCTTTTAACAATTGTTAACTTATATCAAGCAATGTTCCGCTCACAAAAATCAGGTACCTACCTTATGCTGCGTTTACATTATGTTCCCGGCAGCCACGGCAGTCCCGTTGGTCCGAAACGTATCGCACCGTGTGACTGTTGCAATTTTTTGACCTTTAATCCAAGGTTTGCTAGGTTGTGCTAAGTGTCCTCACGGTTTATCAAGGTGTCCGTGACGTGCCGTCGAAGCGAATACGCGGCACTTCGACGGTGCGCTTAGTTTTCATCGACGGTCTGCCACGGATATATAAATGTTGCTTCAATGATCGTGCGTAGGTAGGCATGGACTTTCAGGTTGCTCCTCAACGGGAGCGTCCTTTGCAGCGCGGGAGCCTTTGTTCGGCGCTTTCTTGGTAGCATTATACTGATCGAGGGTTCAGACTGAAATGAAAGTTTCCTGAATAGCACGGCTTTTATATACTCATCTTTAGACCGCGCGAATCGTGTCAGACCGTACAACAACTCAACTGGCCGTAACGCATCTGCCTGCAAAACGCAACACCCCGTAACGGGTCGGAATAAACACGGTTTGGCAAGAACGACTGAGAGAAATATGGTGGTACTGTTAGCTAGGTGTTCAGAATATGAAAATCCTTCTACTATGATGGTATTAGAAAGTGGTGTACAGGTATTCATGCATTGACACATGATGTACGAGGTATTGCACATTATTGTGTTTCAATGGGAATACAAATCTTATAATCCCATTCGCACACTTGTAAAGAAGGGAGTTAACCATAATTTATTATCTCGACATTCGAACTTGTGTTACCTACCTAATTTATCTCAAGCTTCGCATTTGTGAGATATAAATGCACATTTTAAATATGCAGCGTATATATTATTTGGGCAGTAAATATATATTCTTATTTTATATTAAAGCAACAAATGATTTAAATGTAGAATTATACGATTATTTTGATCAGTGCTAGTGTTCATGTATAAATTACAATTCAAATAGAATACAATTGTTATTTCAAATCGATAAATCATTGACCGTGTTCATTGTTGTATACATCTTATCAGCACAAAATGCATATTTATTTATATTGACACATACTTGAATAAATTGTTTATAAAATTAGGAAGGAATTAAGTGCCAACGCGGTTTAGAGATACAAGTCTTACCTGATCCATGTTTCCGTTCAGCGCTTAATTAGTAACCCAAACCCAATTAAGATTGCAATAATAGTTTGAATACCGGCCATACGTGTGCATTGGTGCAATTGAATGGGGAATAATAATCTACGTACATGCAAGAAGTGACTTCGCATAAGCTTATTAAATTTGATTGTCTCTATTTTACTTCGATCCCATAAGTCATTTGCACTACTACTACCAAAGTATCAAAATACGGGTTAAACGAGCGTTGTACTATACAAGAGTGTCGCTTGAAAAAAAAGGTCAAATGAATAAAACATTTTAATATTAATTTACAATGTTACGTGCAAGATACTTTGGAGCGTTAGTACTGTTGAGTGTGGATGTTAAAATTTCAGGTGAATAAATAAAAAATAACATTCCTATAAGGTATACAAAGTAATAATAATTTAATACACATGGCAGAGGTTCATTTTACGACTATTTTGAACAACTTTCCACGTTTCACCAACCAATCAATCAAGTGTACATTAATTAATGAAAACGACACAAATAATAGCATTAACACGGATCACGGGTTAATGTGTATATAGCGTTTATAATATTTTATCTTTTATACCCAGTTACTTAAATTATCACTTAAAAACGTTACTCAGTTTGATTTATAGTTTCAAATTAAATTGAAAATGTAAATATTGCATTAACTACATTTGGTAGTTATCAGTTATTTATTTCAAAAGTAAGAACTGTGTGATTATTACATATAGTATATTCAGACCTTTTTTTCGTTTCTAATAAGAAAACTATTATATAACATTATAAGAGCTTGAATAGTGAGAGAAAAACAAACACACAGTTGTTTGTTGCGAGATGCAAATGCATGTTGTTTTAGTTATTTAGTTTTTGGTTTAAATCTTCTAATCTTTTTTGTTCAAAGTTACTGACATAATATCGTATGAAGTTCTTGATTTATAATCGACCGCTGTTGGGTTAAAAATCAGGTACATGGTCTCCTTTTTTCTGCTCATGTATGATGCAAAGTCATAGCCACTATTTAATTGCATAAATAAATGCTCAGTTAAAAAGTGATTACATTTTACAAAGTCTTTCTTACAGATGCGTGTACGTGGGGCGCTTATGACAGATGCCCGTCGTGGGGTCTTTGTTCAAAACGTTGTGGAGGTCAGCAATGCAGAACTTGCAAGTCTTGTTTTTGGGGAATCCATAAGGCTTTTTGCCAGGGTTGCGGGGAATCGTGTCACAACGGATATTCCTTCGTTAATGGCGGATGTTCCTGTTCAAGTTGGAGGATGGGTGACTGCTGCGAAAGTATGTTATATATAACACAATATTAGTTGCATATATATCTAGAGACATGAAATCATCCATAACCTTCATCAGCATATATTAACTGTTGATATTTAAATGGTAAAACATGTAAACAAAATCCATGCTTTTACTCCAGCACACAG
Organism: Dreissena rostriformis; assembly: GCA_007657795.1. NCBI lineage: Eukaryota > Metazoa > Mollusca > Bivalvia > Myida > Dreissenidae > Dreissena > Dreissena rostriformis. Next base: position 8,435 of record VMBQ01007770.1, on the reverse strand, counting down.
CACTCTATACTATGAAATATTAACTGTCAACGTGTGTTTTCGTGAATATGGATGCGCAAAATGCTGAAATATTAGCAGTTAAATAATGCGAATGCATTCTAAAATTGGACGATGTATACTAGAAAACTAATTAAACCAAAGCCTCTGCTGTCTCAAAAAAACATTAAACACGAACAAAGAACTACAGCAAAATAATATCACACTTATCAATATCTGCCGAGTTCAACAATCTCTCTGTTATCGTTTCACGTCACTAGCCTAGTTTGTGCTGCTTTTGTCATTATGTTATGTGCAAAGAATGAATATTACCGTATTAATGAATTCTAAATGCATCTAGCATGCAGGCATATCTACATCCCGCATTGTATTCCTGGATATCAGCAGTGCGGTGGATCTCCTGATGGCATCATGTGTACACAGTGTGAGGATCCGTACTATACAGGAGGATATAAGAGTGGTTGCTTAGGTAAACTAATCTTTAGGTTTCATTGAATGACGTTTTCACCTTCAAACAATACATAAGTCTTTATTACTCCTATACCGGATTAACAGACGGGAACAATAGGTTTTCCCTTCGCTAGTCATATATGTATTTCTGTCCGTGGTTTTGTATGTCATGCGAAACATTTTTTTTTTCAAATACTAATGCAGATACACTGAAATTACTAGAAAAGTACATGATATATAATAAAGAACGAGGTATACCTATGATGATGATACAAACATGCAAGACCGTTAATTTTTCTGAAGGTCAAATGTCAGGTGTCTTTTCAAAATAATTAACTGTTGGTACACGTTTATTGCTTGCACTTCTCTTTAAGACTTGATTTAATAAGACACTACCATTTCTTATAGGTATCATAACTTTTCCTGATACATAATTAGAATAATTAGAGATACCAAGAAAATGAATCAACAGAGAAAACATCCTACCTGTACAAGCAGTATAAAACGTAATCGTTAAAATTATTCATTCCGTTGCACGTACGTAAAATATAGTTTCTTTGGTATTCTTTAATTGAATATTACAAAAGGCTTTACATTCATTATTAAATTATATTTACATTGATCTACTCGAGTTCATTTTGGTCGTATTTAAGTGAACGTGTCTGAAATCTGTCCCCAAGTTTTGTTGTCTACCGATATTTTTTATCTCTGCATAACTCGTGAAAAAAGTAAGAATGTCGGGTATTTCATAATACTACTAAATGTGATACGTGTGTCTCGATACATGGGCGGTACGCAGTTTGCAGTCATTGGTGAAAGCAACGAATGGGTCAAAACGTATTTATGCAATTTATTGATTGTTTTTCATAAATACACGCTAGGATTTTCTTGGATTTTGAATTAAATAATTAGAGTTTGATGAAGTAGATATTTTGGTTATTAATGTATTGTTTATAATTTTTACAAATCAGATAATGGTTAATACATATTACCCAAAAAATGCAGATTTCACTGTTTTGCTCTATCTTATTGTGTGTGTGTTTTTTCATTGAAGGTTCCTTAAACGCGCTTCATTTCATCCAAGGCTTGTGTTTCTTGTAGATGTATGGGTGAGAAAGTCATTATTATACGTTCTTTCGTGCAGTTGGTTGCATACCAATTACGTTTATTGGGACGCAATAATTGCATATCCAACCATAATTTCAAATTCTAACATAGAGATCTCACACGGTTGAAATGCTATGTAATGTATGTGTTATGAATGTTTCAACTCCTTATCGTACGTCATGGTGATAGTGTCAACTCAAATCATCATTAGTCAGAATGTGTGCTTTGTGGCAGATGATGATTTGCATACTGATACATTATTCGATCTTCTTTTGCTAAGAAGAATTTCCTTGCAGGTAAATGTTTTTGTTTCAATCCAAGTGCTCTTACCATATGCCATTATGAGATGAGTATGTGTTTCTGTTAAGGAATATAATTAAAACAGACACTTTCCGGTTTTAAAATAGTATTTAACGTAAATAATTTAACTTTTTTTCATCATAAATACCGCTCATAGTATTATTCTGTTTCAGATTATTAAAACGAGCATACACAATATATTTTCTTGCTATGTATGTTTATTTCAACGTAGTTAATGAAGAGAACAAGACCTCAATTACTTATCAAAGGTATGATGTAAACATATATTATACATATTAGTTTTTCTTCTCCGATGATGTTAATGGCGTAAGGTTTTGTCACTTTTAGAACTATTGTTCTTCTTTTCGATCGCATTCTTTCAGAACAAATGATTATTATCTTTTTGTAATGTACAAATGAGTGTTTTTAGGACGAGCGGCTTTTAACTTATGTAATGTATGTGAAAAACCGAAGCCAACCAAAATGCAATAAACAGTGTACAAAAAAGGTAAATTATTAACACATTTCAATGCGGCTTTCTTTATTCATATCGATAGGATGTCAATTAGAAGCGAATTATGTTTCATTTATCGAAAACATTCATAAACTACTGCTTAAACCTTGAGTAAATCGATTAATGTTACGTTGCTTTTATTCGTCGTAAAAGTTAATGTAACTTGTGTCATCTGTGTTTACCTAGTCAAATCGTTTATCATGTTATGATAAACAAAAACAAAATACCAAATTTGTATAAAATATATCGCCAAGTCTGCATCTTATCTTATATTAGAAATGTTTAAACTTCTTACTCTTCAATTTGTGAGATATGGAACCACTTATTTAAATGAGATAAATATTTTGGCGTAGAAGTTATCTTATCGATAAGTAGTAAATGAGTAGTATACAAATCAGCGATTTGTCTTCCAACTGACGAAAATGCATAGATTGTATAACAAAAAGACAAAGCACGATAACACACTTACTTATATCCTTTTTTAGCCTTCACAGATCCTTTTAGTATTGCCTTTCTAATATCTTACGTAAACGATGACATGGGTCTTAAACACGTAAAACAAACACAGGAATTAAATGTCGGCCATATCGACGCTGTCAATACATATGTTTATCAGACATTAGTACTCATATTTTCCAATGTTAACCCTTTGACGTACATGCATATGTTTAAGCTTTCTCATTCTTTCTTCAGATTTTAATATGTGATGGAAATTCAACCGATTTCCGATTGATGCGATGACTTTATGAAACATTCCTTATGGACTGTCAAAGGTAAATATAAATTATAGGTAACAACTAATTATACCACCTTACCAGCATAGGGAAAGATAGAGATCACTATGTCGCATGATTCTGTCTGTCCGTCTGTTTTTCCCGTTACGTGTCCGGACAGTAACCTATTAATACATTAATGCATTAACGATCTCTAGCTTGCTTTGAACAATTATTTACTTTTATGAAACAGTGTGTTACGCGCAATAATCAAATACCTTTCTTAAAGATGTATGACAAATTTTGAGCTCGAACCGCATGTCAACCTCATTTTTAGCTTTGAAAATTATGTTGTTAAAACTATGAAAAACCCTGTCATATTGCTTCCCATTTCGCTTAGGAGCTGACGAATATTTTTACTAAATACTTGTTCTACGTCTTATATATAAAGGCAAGATACCTCACAATAAAGTTTTACGAAACGCATACAAACAAACTGAATGCGACTTGTTCGATTGATTGAATTATCAGTGCAGATTATCACTGACTACCATTTGAAATATATATTCATACATGATAAATCAATAAATAATGTTGCAAAGCATATTGATGTCTACTACGGTAAATACGTATCAGAATATAACAAATAACAAATATTACATATACGTTAACGATTCACTTACTTCTTGTTTCTAAAAATAAGCAGAATATGTATTTTGAGACTTATAAAAGTCTATACAAGTAATATGTATAGTAAAAAGTGTTTCGAATCAAACGTACCTGAAGTAACGGTACTTCAAAATAAGAAAGTTTCAAGTTCTACATACACATTATAAATTATTTGTACCGGATAAATATATTTTTTTTTTAAGTTATATTGGTATGCCTGACATGATATGCGGGGTGGTTTCATGAATAAAATGAAGCGAACATGGTTTATGCATAATAGTTGTGAGCGGAGCCTAATGAGTTGAAAGCCGTTCTATATAATTCGCTGTAATTATATTGATGTCTACTGACTGAATGAAGTATTGTGACATTAGGAAGTAATGAAATGCCAACGCGGTATATAGATAAATATCTGAACTGATCAATGCTTCCGTTCAGCGCCTAATGAATAGCCCAAACCTAATTAAGTTTACGATAATAGCATGAATACCGACAATACTTGTTCATTGGTTCAATTGAATGGCGAATAATAATCCACGTACAATCAGGAAGTGACTTCTTAAGACACATAAACTACTACTACCAAAATATCCCAATATGATTTTAAATAGTGCCTTACTATACTAGAGTTTCGCTTGTAAAATATTTCAAATGAATACAACATTTTAATATTAATTTACGATGTTATATGTAAGATACTTTGGAGCGTTAGTACTGTTGTGTGTGGATGCTGAACATTCAGATTCAGGTAAATAAATAAATAAAAAATAACATTCCTATAAGGTAGACACAGTAATAATAATTTCATACATATGGTAGAGGTACATTTGACGACTAGTTTACAACTTTCCACTCTCGCCAAATCAATCAAGTGTACATAAATTAATGTAAACTAAACAAATAAAAGCATTAACACGGATCACGTGTAAAAGTATATATAGCTTTTATAATATTTTATCTTTTATAGCCAGTTACGTATAGTATAACTTAAAAACGTTGCTCAGTTTGATTTATTGTTTTAAATTAAATTGAAAATGTAAATACTGCATTAACAACATTTGGTATTTATCATTCATTTATTTAAAAAGGAAGAACTGTGTGATTTTTAAATATAGTATATTTAGGCCTTTTTTCGTGTCTTATTAGACAAATATTATATAACATTATACGAGCTTTTATTGTGAGAGAAAAACAAACATAATGTGATATGTAAAAAAGGACAGTACAGGCGCCACTAGTCAATGTTGTGATATGTCAGTCTGCGCAGGCTGTTATTTTAGTTATTTAGTGGTTGGTTTAAACCTTCTTCTTTTTTGTTCCAAGTTACGAACATAATAACATATGAATTTATTTATAATCGACCGCTGTTGGGTTAAAAATCAGGTTCATGTTCACCTTTTTTTCTGCTCCTGTATGATGCAAATGCATAGCCGCTATTTAATGGCATAAACAAATGTTCGTTTAGAAAGCGTTTTCATTTTAGACGATCACGGTTCAGATGATTCGTGTGGGTGGGGCAGTGAGGTGAGATGCCCGTCATGGGATCCTTGCTCTAAACGTTGTAGAGGCCGGCAATGCAGAACTTGTCAGTCTTGTTATTGGCCTTTGGGTGAGGAATTTTGCCAGATTTGCGGGGAATCGTGTGACAACGGATATGCCTTTGTTGATGGCGGATGCTCCTGTTCAAGTTGGAGGACGGGTGACTGTTGCGAACGTATGTAGTTTATTACTAAATATACACATTAGTATTTGAATACATATCTAGAGACATGCAATTATCCATAACATTTAGCTTATATTTACTGATGATGTATTTAAATAGTACAACATGTAAACCAAATCCAATGTTCTACACCAATATAAAGAAGTGAAACTCCAGACGCTCCAGCAGTATTGCATTTCTATTATACACACCAACACATACCACTGTATACCATGAAATATAAAGTGTCAACGTTTGTTGTTATGGATGCGAAAGTGCTGACCAACAAACAGTTAAATAAGGTGAATTTAATTTTAAAATTGCACGATGCATTATAGAAAAGTAATTAAACCAAATCCCATGCGGTCTCAAAACATTATACACAAACAAACCACTACAGCAAAATAATAGCAATGTCCGCGGAGTTCAACAAGCTCTATGTTATCGTTTCACGTCAATAGTGTCTAGTAAGTACTGCTTTTGTCATAATGTCATGTGCAAAGAATGAATATTATTAATGAATTCTAACTGCGTTTTAGTTTGCAGACATATCACCATTCCGCACTGTGTTCCTGGATATCAGCAGTGTGGTGGGTCTCCTGATGGCATCATGTGTACCCAGTGTGAAGATCCGTACTATTCAGGAGGCTATAATCGAGGATGCTTAGGTTAACTACTTTTTAGATTACATTGAACGTTGTGTATACAATTAAAGTTAATATCACATAAAACATATGTCATTATTACTACAATACCGCATACAAAATGAGACAATATGTTTTTTTCTTCGTTAGTCATCTAAGTACTTCTGTCCGTCGTTTCGTATGTGGTGCCTTGGTTTTTTTAATATCTAACAAAGTACTGAAGATACACTAAAATTACTAGAAACGTACATGATATATATTAAAAATCGTGGTATACCTATGATGATGTTAAAACATGCAAGACCGTTAGTTTTTATAAAGGTCAAATGTCAGGTGTCTTTTCAAAATAATGAACTGTTGATACACTTTTATTGCTTGCACTTCTCTTAAGTACTTGATTTAATAAGACACGACCATTTCTTATAGGTATCATAACTTTTTCAGACCCATAATAAGAGATACAAAGAAAATGAATCAACAGCGAAAACATCAAATCTGTACAAGCATTATAAAACACTTAATCGTTAGACTTATTCAATTCGTGGTACGTACGTAAAATATAGTTTCTTTGGTATTCTTCAAGTAAATATCACAATAGGCTTGACATTCATTTTTCAGTTATATTAACCTTAATCTACTCAAGTTCATTTCGGTCGTATTTAAGTAAACGTTTGTTTATAAACATAAACTTATATCTGTCCCCAAGTTTTTGTCTGTGCTGACAAATGAAAAAAAGTAAAAATGTCGGGTAATCCAGAATACTTATAAACGGGTTGAGTGTGACTGGAAACATGGGCGGTACGCAGTTTGAAGACATTGATTAAAGTAACGAATGGGTCAAAACGTATAAATGCAAGTTATTAATTGGTTTTTATTCATATTTTTGTTTCAGTCTGCCATTAGAGCTACATATTAGTTATAGTAGTTTAAGACACGTGCTAAAACATATAATGCCGTATATAATTAACTGCCGACTGGTATTTCGCTCATATAAATACACTCTAGGATTTTCTTTGAATTTGTGTTGAATTATTATATTGTGCTAATGTGGATAAATGGGTTATTATTGTCTTGTTTATAAGTTTTATAAATTAGATAATGGTTTATACATATTACCCAATACATGCTGACTTCACCTTTTGGCTCTATCTTTTGTTTTCTTTTCATTGAAGGTTCCTTTAACGCGCTTCATTTTAAGTCGCTCTATGCTTGTTTTTTTGTGTAGTTGTATGAGTAAAAAAAGTCATAACTATACGGTTTTTTTGTGAAGTTTGTTACATACCCACAACGTTTCCTGGGACAACAGTTTCATAACATAATTTTAAATTATAGCATAGAATTCTCAAACGGTTTAAAATGCGATGTAATGTAAGTAAGTAAGTGAAGTGAATGTTTCAACTCCTTATTGTACGTCGTGGTCATGATGTCATTTAAAGTCTTCATCAGTCAGAATGTGTGCTTTGTGGCAGATATTAATATGTTGTATGTGTATTTCAACGTTGTTAACGTATTTAATAAGATGTAAACATATTTAAAATACATTTGTGTTTGTACTCAAATTATTTTTATCAGGTTGTTTGCATTTTCAGAACTATATTTTCTCGATCGCATTCTTTCAGAATAAATGATGTATAACGTGTTAATTGTACAAAATGAGTGTGTTTTGTTACATCGGCTTTTTACCAATACAAAATGTGTTCAAAAACGAAGCCAATCAATATATATTTAAAATTGTACAAAAAGGAAATAATTTACTGATTTGAGTGCGGCTTTCTTTATTCATAACGAGACGATGTAAACAGGAAGCGATTTATGTGACATTTATTGAACACATTCACGAACCACTGCTTAAATCTTGAGCAAATCGATACATGTTACGTCGCTTGTATTGGTCTGAAATAGTTAATGTTACTTTTGTAATATGCGTTTACCTAGTCAAATCGTTTATACTGTTATGATAAAATGTTTTTTTATTACCAAACTTGTATAAAATAAATTGCCAAGTCTGGATCTTACTCAATATTAAAAATGTTTAAACCTCTTACTCTTCAATTTGTGAGATATTGAAACAATCACTTTTTTAAATGAGATAAATAGTTTGGAGTAGGTGTTATCTTATTGATAAGTAGTAAAGAAGTAGTGTAAACAAATCAACGATTTGTTCATCAACTTGCGCAAATGCATAGATTGTTCGACAAAAAGGCAAAGTACGATACCACGCTTGTTGATAACATATGTTCGCCTTCACACTTTAATGTAATTATAATTACGACTATTATTATTATTATTATTATTATTATTTTTATTATAATTATTATAATAATTATTATTATTATTTT